>RJWM01016252.1:0-45897 GCA_004363535.1 Dasyprocta punctata | reverse complement strand
ACTCGGGAGGCTGAGGTAGGCGGAGCGTTGTGAGTTCGAGGCCGGCTTGGGCTACAACGCGAGTGCAAGGCCGGCCTGAGCTACATAGTGCGACCCTGCCTCAAAAAACCAGGGCCGGGAGTTTGGCTCAGTGCCTTAAACGCCTGCCCTGGCAGGCGCGGGGTTGTGAGTTCAATCCCTGGTGCCGCAAAAAAAAAAAAAAAAAAAAAGAACCACTGTGCTTTTTTTACAGTGGTTGCAACATTGTATATTGTTACCATTAAGGGGACTGTTCAGATTGACAGGTAAAGACATGTAGGATTGATCTGGTCTTATGAATATCAACTGTTCTCTCTTACCAGTTAATGCATTTAGTAGTATAGACTTTTAAACTATCTTACGAATACCCTTATATAAAACTATGTCTTTTTTCCATACCTTCCTTCCTCGGTTCCCCTTGTAATACCTCTTACTGTCTTCAAACTAAATGCCCTTACCAATTAGCCAAATATAGTCGAACGAAATAGTACTGAATAAAACCAATAACAAATAAGATAATGGAGGCAATACATAGTAATGCAACTTTGATTTCTATAATGCCTCATGTTAGCTTCAAGGCAGTTGCCTATATCACCTGTTGTAACACAATCATACTAAGGTAGGTTAAAATCCCTCAGAACAGAGCAGCGAAATTAATACCTGGTTTTGAAGCAAGGTGATCATATATCACTGAAGGCTACCCTTATAAATTTTGTTATCTTTACAATAGCTGTCTTTGTCATCATTTATGATAAAGATAGGCCAGTCGAGGTAGAATAGGATTAAACTAAACAGCTGATTGAAAACAATACTGGATTCCAACCATCTGAATTCCTAAACCTATAATTTTACAGTATCGGATGTGTTGTTTGCTGATCTCTTCAGTTTTTTGTTTCTCTTATGTATGACTATTCTTTTATGCTTTATTGGTTTCACTCTGAACTATTTCGCTTGATTATATTAGACCTGATGTTATGGGTAGTTATTTCAATGATAACAAGAGGTATTCTAAGGGGAAAGGAAGGAAGGAAGAGAAAAGGAAAAAAGACATAAATTTATAAATATGCATAAATAAGACAGTTAAAAAAACTGCATTGCTAAATACAATAGCTATTGAAAAAGAAAAGTTAATATACCTGAATTGATAAATCTTACATGTCTATATCTGTCAATATGATCAACCCCTATGAAGGTAACGATATGCAATATTGTAACTACTGTCAAACTTCAACCACCTCAGTGTGTAAACCTACAATGTTATCGTATCAGATCTGTTGTTGTTGTTTGTCTTTTTTGATTTTTGTTTCTATCTTCTGTATCTATTTTCTCTTAAATAAAAAATAAATTAAAAAATTAAAAAAAGAACCACTGTGCTAGGTTAGACAAAGGCCAAATTGCCTGAGTAAGGCAGAGCTCAGAAGCTGGTGGAGGCCGAGTATGTCGGTGACAGCCCGTGGACCCAGAGGTGAGGCACAGAGCCACAGATGGAGAACGAATGGGTGGGGACACCACGCACATCATTGAGGATGGGTGAAAAGAGTCCAAATGTCTTTACCAAATTTTGAGTATCTTTAGAGGTGAATTGGTGCAGAGGCCAGAACCTGGAGCACCTGTTCCCCCTTCTTTCCAAATCCGGGCTGTCTGTGCCGGTGGCTCATCTCACTGGGCTTCAACCGTCTCAGCTCTCTCCAAGTCATTGTCACCTTCTGTTTTCATCCTTTCTCCTCTTTTGCTGTGATTATTTTCCTCATTTATGTGTATAAAGTGCTTCGAGAGCCCATACACACCAAGGTGAAAATTAAACCCAATCATGTGGTCACACTGAAGTATGCTAAGATTCTTTTTCTTGGATTTGGCATTTTTGACATGATTAAGAAGGGTCAATATAAACATTTTGACCTAAGGAATATGACCCACCTTTATGATTTTTGCATAGTGAAAGATGCTGGACTGATACTATATATAAGCAAAAAAGGAAATAGTAAAAGACTAAAATTCATTTTTGTCCAAATGGCTAAATATTCAGTATTCACCCTTATAAATGTATTATGAGACATAAATATTTTTTTCACTTTTTCTCTTCAGAAAAATATTATAGGAAAGAGCCAAAATGGATATTTGATAATGTTTTAATAATGAACAGGAAATTTCATTTTTGTGCTATAATAGTTACAGGAAAATTTTACAGTTCATTAGGATGTTGATATATACTCATTTATACTGTTTTTATTAGAAGTGTTTCTCTGTTTCCTGATTTTCTTTTTAATTATGAAGGTTTTCAAGGCTGTATAGATAGATCCAGTCACTTTTTATTTCTAAAAAGGTTAATTAGTTACTATTTTATATATTTGACAGTTTCAATTTTATTTTTATATGCATATAATTGAACAATTCATTCTAGTTTTGCTTTTGAAGATCTATTTTCTTAAATTATATTTCAAGCTACTAGCCATTCAAAAATAAACTTTGAGCACCATTAGGACTGTCCTACCTTTTCTAAAAATTTAAATTATTCTCTCTGTAATATGTTTTAAAGAGCATAGAGCATAGCCATAGTTGTATGGAATTTGCCACTTGGTTATTGGAATTAAATGTCGCTAACTAGTTACAACAAAATCTGCTGATTTTCCCCATGCGGAGCTCATGACTAGAAAGTACAAAATTTGTTTTGCATAAGAGTCAGCATATTTAGTATCCATGAATGATGCCAGGTTGGCAACCTCTGAATGGTGCCAGATGGACACAGATTTTATTTTTTATTTTAATGAACAAAATAGAGAAGCAGGTGCTGCAGGACTACACTTGCAGTGCTATGGTGAATTTGGCATCTAGTTCCATTCTAGCATTATTCCTTGTTTTGAAATAGCTAAAGGCTAGAGATTGAAGGGAGAGGGATCAGTAGTTGGAAATCTTTGTCAAATGAATTGCTACTTTAACTGTAACTAGCCATAGCTAAGATCACAATGGGGATTTCAATCCTCAAATACCTAATGTATTAGACCTATTAGGTAAATTAATTGAGCATCACCACATCTCAGAACTGAAAGGTATCTGAGTAGTCCACTCTCCTTATTTTCAGAGATGAGACAAAAGAAGGATAAAGAAGTAGTATTTCCCAAGAGGCACATGGCTGTTAGTACACCTACAACTCAGCTTCTAATTCTTGACTTTGAGTCTATCACTATTACCACTACACTACATTGTCAAACTCTAAACAGGGAGAATTAAAAATCATCTTTTGATTTATTTTCTCCATAGTATGAACTTGCAAAACAAAGGCTTTCATCATCTGTGGGCACTTCTGCGTTGTAGCAGCTCTTCCTTGACTGGAAATCCTCCCCTTGACTTTTCACATAGACTTTCTTCTTTGGCAATGAACGTATTAGAAAGGAAAACATATTTTTAGCCTAATTTAAATTTACAAATTATCAGTCATTTCTTATTTTAATAATCTGATTGTGTTATAAACACTGGAGAAAACAATTAAGGTAAGCCAAGAGGGAACTTATCACAATTACCACATTGCTGATTTCTTCTAGATTATTTCAGTTGTAGGCATTTCCCTGGGATCAAAAAGACTCACTAAACTAGTCCCCGCTTTGTTTAGTTGTAGGGTACGTGGCTGTGTACATTTAAATAAAAAAGAAAGTCTCTGTTCTAAATGATAGCAGCAGGGACAAGTAAGTGTCATGGCAGCACAACAGAAAGATCAAGTTTTAGGATGCTGAATGCACAGAAAGAGAGACGTGTGTAAGTGTGGAAATGTATCTTGGTTTATTTACAGCTAGTGTTTTTGTTAAACTTTAAGTAGCCAAGACAATTTTTTACTTCTCTGTCTGTATCCCTTCTTTTCCCTTTCATTATTTTCATCTGCAGCCACTCATTCTTGTTTGATATCTATTCTGCCTTGTTCCCAATACTGTGTCTCTGGGACCATTTGGTTCCCTGGACAAGCTGTGTCCAGATTGCCTTCACGACCCCTCCCTTCCCTTTAGAAGCCTCTTGTGCTAGCCTGCTATCCTTCATCTCAGTCTACGGGGCCCTCCCAGGATAAATCATGGCCAGGACTGACTGCGAAGGATTCAAATTCCTCTTCTGTAGCTCAGTGTTGGGAGACCCTGTGCCAGCTCCTCCTTACTGTTCATGTGACACTATCCATGATCTCTTTTTGGATGAAAATAATTTTTTTTAAAAAGAGGGTAACAACATAGGATCAGCCTTTGGGCTTTGAAGACGGGAAGAACTTGGTTTAAAACCCAACTTACCTGTTTCACATTTAGGCAAAATACTTTTCCTTTCAAGGTCTCAGCTTCTACTTCTCAGAGATAACTGATGCAACATGTTGGATGCCCAGTCCCTCCAGCACATAGTGCCCACCGCACTGTGAGGCAGGAGAGTGTGGGAGTAAGAGCTTGGGCTTGAGAGGTAGGCAGACAGATACTTGGACCCAGAGACCAGTCATTGCTAACAAGTTACTTTTGTTTTAGAGCCCCAATTTTCCTCACCTAAGAATGGGATTAATAATAGTGTGTAATCAGCAGAGAATTTAGAGAGATAACAACCACAGATCACCTCTCACTGTTGTATGTATGGAGAGACGATGCAGAAAGCAAGTTCATCTTATACTGTGTTGCTTCCCTCTGATTCTTCACCGCTATGGTCAGCTTTCAGCTTTTCCTCCAAAGAATTGGGTTACTCATGTAACTCTCAGAAACCTTCCAGAAGTTGAATGCATTGTCCAGAGGCATAGAGCAAATCTGTTCTCATTTATCCATCCACGTATTTACTCATGCATGCAGCAAATATCTGTTAGTAGCTATTGTCGTCCTTTCTTTGACCTCTATGTGTCCAATTTTCTCTCGAGACTGACAGTCAGGCCTGTCTCCAAAATCTCCTGCCTCTACTTAGGTAAACTAAGGGTATGCAGATCTTCAGCAGCTCTCTCTTCCTGTCCTGTTATGGTTACTGAGGTCATATTCCACGGCCATTCATACCCTTAGCTTATTCTCCCCTCTTGTATCTAATTCATTCTAACTTCAATCCAGAACTTGCACTTTTAAGCTACAGTTCAATTCCTCCAAAATTACATCTCTCTTATTTCCTTCTTTCAGATCCAGGTTCTTGTAACATCCCAAAATGACAATGAACTAATTTGATCAACCATTCTGAGCTGTTGGAACTTCATTATATATATATATTCTGAGGACTTACCAGGCACTGCACAAGGTTTTGTGGAAATCGGTGGGGAGTTTGAAGAAAATATTTGTCTCTATAGATCGTACAGTCAAGAAGAAAAGATGGAAATTAAACAGACTATTAAAACATCGTGTGCTGACCATGTTAATGGCACAGGATGTGCACCCAGCGCAGACTTCATGAGCCAGGGGTGGCTTCCTGAAAGGAGCAATGTTTTAAAGAAGGGAAAGGGTTAGTTAGAAATTAGCCTCAGGCCAATTTCTTCATGGTAAAGAGAAACAGCATGGCTAGAGAGTAAACAGGCACTGAAAATAGATTGGGTGATAGGAATCCACAGGGACAAGGTTACTGGTGGCATTATAAGCAACATCAAGGAATTTAGATTTTATCCAAAGAGCATTAGAGAACCATTCAAGGGTTTTAAATAGGGCAGAGACATCATCAAGTTTGGTTTTAGAAAGCTCATTTTGGCATATGTACAGAAAATGATTTGGAAGGAGGGCATTATTGGACACAAGCCATTCAGTTAGAAGGTTCTGCAGTGATTCAGGTGAACAATGGAAAGGCTTGAGCCAGGGGGTGGAGGAAATCTGTACTACTTTATGCGTCTGTTTATTAATTCATGCAACAAATATATATGGACTCTGTGCCAGACACTGTACTGTGGTTTAGTGTTTAAATAGTAGGTAGAAAAGAAAGAGTCCCAGCCTCCAACGGGAAATTCAGAATGGTTGTAATACATGGTTGGGCCATGTACTGACATACGATGGGGCAGAGATCAGGTGAAAACTTGAAGGAATTAACTGAAAGACAAGTGAAAAAACCTAAATGGCAAACTGAGACCTGAATTCATTATTCCACAAATATTTACTAACACTCTTTGCCAAGACCTCTTCATGGTATGGAAGATGTACTAATGGAAAAGATATATTTCTCTAGGTCAGAGAGCTTAAATTCTAGTGGAAAGCTTCCTGTCTAGTCTTCTGATTCATGAGTATCAGGAAACTAAGATAGAAATTGACAAAGTTTAGCAGACAGATCAATAATTGATAGTAATAAATATGAGAGACTGATGTCTAGAGACTTGAGGAAGGAGAAAAAATTTGACAAGGGATGATGAGATAAGTATTGTACATGCTGAGTTGGAGGTCCCAAGCGATAGCAGACAAGAACTCCGCCATGCGTAGTACTGCAGAATGGTCAGACACCTGGGACCTGCCTGCATACTGCCTAGGTTCAAACCCGAATTCGAAGCTCCATCACTTTCAACAAATTACTTCACCTTCTTATATTTCAGTCTTCTCATGTGTACAGTGGGAATAATAATAATCCCTACTTTGTAAGGTTGTGGTATTAAATGAGCTAGTAAATATTAAGTGCTTAGACTTATGCCTGACACATAGTACATCTTAAGTAAGTTTTAGCTAATGCTATATATGAAGCTAGGATGCTTGTTAGGTAATTATACCACTGTGTCAGTTGGGCACTGCAGAAAGTACCATATTTAAAGCTGACATTGATATCATATGTAATACATATTTATCTGTTTCTCCTAACAACTATCTCCAAGCTGACAAGGATACGGAGAGTGCATTTTTGTAGTTCTTACCAAGGTGTCACAAGTAGCTAGATATGGTCCCAATATAGTTAATTATCAATAATACATATATTAGATTTCCCAAGGAGAGTGTCAAAGAGACACAAATGGCTTGTAATAACAAAGGGTAATGATAATGTTTGTAACAGTGGGTGTCTAACAATGCTTAAAGAAGTGAAATTTGCAAAGGAGACTGAAAGGGCCTGGCTAGGAAATTAGGAGAAAATCAGATGCTCATGATGAACTGTGGAAGATAACAGGAAGGAATGCTAGGTTGAGGCAAATGGTACAGAGAAACCAAGCAACCCCTGGAGGCTCTTGACGACCTTGGGAACAGAATTAGTGTAAGAAATGGGAGTGGTGTGGATGGAGGAGTAAAGAGCAGATGATGCTTGATTGTGAAGAGTTGAGTGGGCATGAGAGAAGGAGGGAGATGTAGAATGATTTTGTGGGCCTTATCCCTCTTTAAGGCAAGAAAACCATGAAAAATACTTAAATGTTGAGTACAATAAAATAAAAACTAGCGGCAAGAGCTCGCATTCCAGGAGCAGGGTGAGAGTCATTGAAAAAGCAGGTTCTCTGAAATTTGGCAGAAGATGGGGTGGGATATTAACTTCCTCCTCAAATCACTCACGTATGTGTAAAATTTAACAATATTCTCCTGGAGATGATGCTTCTTGTAGAGCAGGAATTTCAAGCTAACTAAGCAGAAAAAAGTACTTCGGATCTGGTAGACTTTCTTTGTTAGGTTAGCCTTCACCAGCAGTTGCCCATGTTACACACTGACCCCTTTCCTGCTGTAGTTTGGCTCTCTACGATGAGATCAATAGCACAAGTTTTTGCTACAGATGATTGACTTCAAGCTCTGATGTCCTTATAGTGCTATCATTATTTCTAAGTTATCAAAATATTCTTGATCTTTCTTCGAATGTGGTTTATTTGTGCCACTGGTCCTTACACTCACAAATAAAATAATTGTCTTTTTCTTCTACACCCTAAAGGAACTCAGTCTGTATATAACACTCTTTCACCCATCTAATTTGTTACTTTAGTCATCCTCTGATATCTTCTGAAAAGCATCAAAATGACATGATTCATTGTCTTTCTTCTCAACAACAAAAATGTTTTCTCTTTAGTCATTTTATAGCTTGGATGACTTTCAGAACATATGTCTATGTATATGCATCTGAAATGGTTTAAGTTTCCTTCTACAGACTAAAGGCTTCTTGGGTATAAGGGTATATTCCGTACATACATTTAGAATTTCCATCATTCCTTTCACTCCATTTGGGTACTATTCATGAAAATGGGGTTTATTATTACTATTATATAGGCACATTCTAATCTAGTTGAAAGAAATGATATAATTAGGAATGAAAACTTCATCATTGTAGTCTTTTACAGTATTTAAAAAGATAGTTGAAGCAATGGAAGAAACTTGCTGAACGTCAGCACAGAAAGTGTTTTTTAAAGTTTTTTTTGTCTTTTTGAGTCAGTCTCACTACATAGTTCAGTCTGGCCTTGAACTCACAGCAATCTTCCTGCCTCAGCCTCCCAAGTGCTGGGATTACAGGCATGCACCACCCCGCCTGGTTTAAATTTGTTTTAAGAATGATGAAATGGAGATCCATAAAGATTAGACGGCATTGTCTGCGTAATGATCACTGGGTCAGTCTGTGGATTAAAGGCAGCATCCAAATTAGAATTCAAGTATTTTGATCCTTGGATAGAAATGCATTCTTTGTCCTATTATGGCACATAGAAGACATTTCTAGCAGTATAATCCATTTAATATTAAAAGTATCAACAATGTACATATTTTTGGCCACATTACTACATTAACTATTTTTTATAGATTTTTTTGTTCTTACTTTATGTTAATAAACAAACCAAACTATCTCATGGCAGTTGGTAATATACAGAAATGGAGGCATAAATACTTTTTCAGAAAAGGCTCTTGAGATAGCCAAGAAAACACTTCTTGCTCTTTTGAAATTTCACTGTATGACTTTTTAATTCTTTTTATTTCGCTGAAACAATGTGATGTGCTATATTAAGAATTCAGTCTGCTCTGATATTATTTAGGAGGAATATTCATCAGATTCATAGACTTAGAGATGATTAGGTCTATTCTCTTCAGAGCCTTTCAGGCTCCATTTTCTATTAACTTACCTCTAATGTGGCATTTGTGCCTTAGATATGTCTTTTTAGTTCCACAGTCTTAAAACAGCTATTTGTATTATTCATCCCACAGTGTCACTTATTTTATCAACAGGAACCACAACCTTCATTTTGTGCTTTTGCTCTTCTTCCTTTCACTGGTGTGTGAGATCACACCACTGCGCTCCTCGGGGTTATGTGGGGTAAAGAGCCTTGGTCTTGGGGCCCTGATTTGCTCTTCTGTGATGATCGATGCATGAATTGATTTAAATCTTTCATACCACAGTAGTCTTGAAAATATTAATTGTATGCTATATCCCTTACAAAGAAGAGGCACCTAACAATTTTGAGTCTATGTGATGCTAACAAGGAAGAGAATAGGAAAGGAGTTTTTTTATTGGCCTTATTTTAAAGTGGTTGCAATAGGATTCCAAAAAATAATGCTCACTAAAATTTTTGAAATAGAAATTCAAAGTGAAAACAATACAAATTTGTGCAAGACAGAAGCAGTTTTAAAAAAGCAAAATCAGTGGATAAATGCTTGTTATTCAAAACAGTCATTTGAATCTCTTGATTCATAAGAAGGTCTTATGATTGCTGGTGTGTCTGGCACTGACCAGATGGAGTCAAAGTGGTATAAGGCTTTAGCTTTTTCTTTATAGGATGGCAAGTGAAGTGGGGAGTGGAAAGGTACAGCTAGCTAACCACAGAGAAGTAACGGATTTTATACATTTCTTCTGTTTTCCGAAAAGCCCCTTTGCTCCTCATGTTATTCCTACTTCAGTACTGACTTGTTAAAATTTCTGAAATAAAAACTTTTTTGACCATTGAATAGGATCAAAGCTATAAGCTACTTTTAGTCCTCCCAGAACAACCATGCTAGGTACAGTGACAACCCAAGAATCCACTCCAGCAACAAGTCTGCTCTCTATCATAGTTGTCCAGTGCTGACTATGTTTATAGAAAAGGTGGCTTCAAGGTAGGTATTTCTGAACTAAAAAGGAATTCATGTTGGCTTTTATTTTGAGGCCAAATTTTCTTGCAATTGAAAAAAATCAATGTCAATTAAATCTATACTTCATTTCCTTCCTACTAAATACAGAATATAGCAAATCACACAGCCCTGATGAGGAATATTCTTGCTATGTTACTGGTACTTGCTTTTACCAGGAAGCTAGAGGATCTGGCCAGTAAATGACTTCACTAAATCACTGCATAACACCACACACCCACCTCACTGGGAACTGCAATAGCTTAGAAACTAATAGTCTTATTCCCCCAGTAGTACCTGTTATCTGCAAAATGCGGTATCATGACATAACTGATCTTTTATTGAAGTTAAGATACTTAGAATTCAATTATTTTTGGTTGGCTGGAGCACTTGCTTTCTTGATTTGGGAAATACACTGTTAAAGGAATGAAGTGGGATGATTTTCCTATATGTCTTTCATGATTAAAAATCTAAAAGCAAGGGTGAGAACACCCTTTTGGTAGTAGTACAATGATTAAATTTTGTTTTGAGCATTAAGATCATCAACTTTCCTGATTAATGAAATATACAATAAAGCTCATTCATATTTTGAAAATAGTTGCATATAAATCGGATACCATGTCTGTATTTTTTCACTGTGGTATCATTTGTGCTAAATACAATGGAATATCACTGTGCAATGACTACACATAGGTATTACATAAATATATTGAATGAATGAACAAATAAAAAGTGATTTACAATAATTATACAATCTTCTTTATGATCCCTTTGTCAGAAACAAACAGCAGCCAAGTTCTGTAAGCTGAAAAAATTAAATACTTTCAATTTTCTTGAGTTAACAAAATAAAATGTTTTAAGTATTTGTCCCTGACCTGACTCTTACCAATATTTATATTTCAGGAGAATCCTTGAACTCCAGGTTTTAGTGTGAAAAAAAATTATTTAGCTGTAAAAATATACTTATATCTACAGAAGTCCAAATTTGTCTTTTTGAAAAAATAATTGTAACAGCAAGAAATTAATCCATCCAGTTTTATTTTCCACTGACAATAATGCAGAGTTCATTTCTCTGACAAAGTAAGATTTTGGTCTTCCTTACCCCTATGCCTAATTGACACTAAAATTGTTCCCCTCTAGTTTGACTTAAAATAACTATCATCATGATAACAATAATAAAATAGCAAGTGCCCTCATATACCAAACTCAACAGCATTTATAAATTATGTAAAGCAGAATAAAAATATTCTAAAACATTCTTTAATATACATTAAAACTCAATTAGGCTAGTATTCTTGATATACAAAGGATGGAATGTAAAATTATAGTGTATCCTTCATGATGTTTCAGAGGGATTTCTCAACTGCTACATTCAAACCAACTGATAAAAACTGGGTTACTCTAGGCTATAATTTACAATTTTAATTATTGTATAGAAGACACTCATATTAAGACAATATTTACTTATGCTTGGTAAATTTAATCCTTTCTTTAAATCCTAATATGTGCTAATGTGTATGCCTTTTAAAAATTATACTACAGTTTAATTGACTTTTAAATTATGACATTTTTAATGTCATGATGTTTGATCTGTTAAAGTCTAATACAGGTCTTTATTGAAACCAGATTAAGAGATATCCTTGATTAATACAAGGATCTGCCCATCTATGAATATTGTCCAGTGCAAATAACATCACAAAATAGCACTATGTCTTTAAAATTTTGAACATACTGCTTCAATATTGTTTAGCATATTTATATGAAAGCTGTACTTATTACAAAGTGGCCTATAGTCTTTCTGATTATACAGGCCACTTGCCCAAAATCAGTCACAAGGGAACCTAGTGAAAAAGTGTGAACAGTTCTAAATTTCTCACCATTAAGAAAACATTGAAGTCCGTTTTCCATCAAAAATTAGCATACACAGAAGAGGGCATAATTATTCAAATTTTGATTACAGATTTTTTTCTTTCTCCTCTGCCTCTTGTATTTCACCATCCCAGACCTACCTGTTTTGGAAATAATATCTCATTTAACATCTCGAGTGGAACAAATACAGTGCTAGGAAAAAAGGCAATAGGTGGGAAAAGGTTCTAAAATTAGAATTTTTGTTCTTCTGTTCTTGTATGCAAATAATATTTCTGCTTGTTAAGCATTTATTTATTGGTTAGGATTAAATTTTGGTACTTTGTGAAATAGAAAATATGTAGAAGACAAGGCCCAGGAGCTTACAGTCTTCTGTCTTCTAGTGATGAATCTAGATTTCATTTCTAAAAAAAAAAAAAAGAAACTAACACAATCAAAGAACACTATCACATCTTGTAAAATTACAAACAGGTTGCCTATAACCTAAGCATGTAAAGAACTGAAAAATCTATGTGGGTTAAAGTGATCAAAAGATGAAACTTGACTGGATTTTCTTTTTGGGGAGAAGTGTGTACCAGTATGCTGGGGGAGGTGTGTGTGTGTGTGTGCGTGTGTGTGTGTGTGTGTGTCTTTATGGAATAGTGATAAAGAATGAAATATAGGAAGCAATAAGAGAAGAATCTGCATAAATAAAAACATAGCTGTAACATAAAAGGTCTTAATGCATTTTGAATTCGATCTTATGTACAAATAGACACTGGAGATTCTTGAAATAGTGACGTCACATTCTAAGCCACTTAAAATTTTGTCCCATATTTTCCCTGGTCCTTTCAAACTATCAGATTCATAAATGTTCATTTATTTGCTTTTTGTTTTTTAGTGTCACTGGTTCCCATCACTGCAACAACCCTACCATTCTCTCTTGTTTCATAAGTATCTTCTCTTTGCTAATTACTAACATACTGACTTCTCTTGCTAATAGTGAAATGCATTTAAGTATATTTTTCTGTCTTGTACCATCGAGAAATATCTAAGGCAGTAAGTTAAGTTTCCAGTTTCCTGTATATTTCTCCTCATTCGTTATAATGAACACACTATACTTGATCATAATTATTTGCCAAAAGTATAGTTTTAGTTGGCTGAAAATAGAATAGTTTTTGGTTGAATATTTATGAGAATGTGTTTTGTCATGTACATACAGTTTAAATCTGAATATTATAACAGAGAACAAATTTTTCTTGGCAAGATTCAATACAGTAAAAAATGTCTTTCTCCCATTTTGTTTTTTCTTTCTGAAAATGACAGTTTTTCATGCTCATGATGGAAATACAAAGCACTGGAACTCAGGCATTGCAGAAAATGCTCAAGACCTCCCAGGCATAACAAATAATAGCACCACAGAGAACACGGGTTCTTTTTGCATCAGGGCACTGAGTAGCATCATATCTAGAGGCATTGATGCAATAATTGTACAGAATTTTCAATGCACTGCAGATATATTAAAAGCTAGGAACATTTGTTGACATGAATTATGAATTCCAGTTTGCATGAATATTTTCCCAAGCTTCCTACCAAATTCTTTATTGGTAGGTAAAAAGTCACTACCATGATAAGAATAATATCTTACCTAGTCTATTCCCTTAAAAGTCAACAAGCCACAAGACTCAAAATATGAAAAACTGTTGTTTATAGTAAGTAAGCCATTTTATTGTTATAAACCAGAATTGTAAATTAAAAATGCACCATTAATTCTAACCATTTAAACCTAACCTTTGAATATGATTAAAAATAAGAAGAAAATGGGTTTGCATTGGTTTGCATTAACAGCCAATGTCTTTTTTATGCATGCAAGGCACAGAAATAAAATTACAAAAAAGTAGGTTTATGCCAATTTTGCAAGTCTTAAGGACTGAAATGTAAGCCAATATGATTTAATTAAAGAATTTGTTAAGCATGCTGAGCAGTATACAGACTAGGTGCTTATTAAGTATCTGCTCAAAAGTGAATCATTCTGAAATCACAAACTGTAGAGCTACAAAAACATCTTCTCATATTTTAAGTTTTATATATTTGATCTAGAAACTTGAAGCAGATTTGGTTCCCTCTAAAAGAAATCTATGAATTATTTATAATTGAGGAAAGAACATAAAAAGGAATAACAGTGCACAAATATCCATAATTTGGTCATTTGCAATGGAAGCAGAGCATCCAGTCTGCCTGATTAAAATTAAAAGTGCTATTATGAAGTTAGCCCATGAATAAAGCAAAAGCCCAGAAGAAAGAGTATTTAATGTGCTATATATAGATATTCTCCAGGGTCAAAACCAACAAGCTGGAATCAGCTTGGGCCCACAAGTGCTTCGATTGGAACCTAGTTTTAATATTGCACGTTGGTAGTTACTCTCAGTGAACCACTGTCATTTGTGGGAAGCTGCGATGGTTAGGAATAACCATGTCATTAATGTTCTGGAAATATCCATGACCCAAATAAACAAACTATAGATTTTTCCAAGCCTGAGGAATTTTGTTACACAAAGAGCAAACCAAAGGTCAAGTGAATTGATCATGACTTGTAGCTGATCAGCAAACCAGATCCTAGTACTGAGCCTGACATCCTTTGCCATAGGGTCCAGGGAAATTAAACAGAAATAGTGTTTAAACAGAAACAGCGTTTCCCGAGACTGCAGACCCTATCACTCTGGAGGGGAGAAGAGAGCAGCTGTTGTTAGAAGACGGATTAGCCTTGATACAGTAACTGGCAAAGTAAGAGGTCAAATAAAAAGAATGCTGTTCAGCTTACATGAAAGCAAGGGCAAAACAATGGTTTAAAAATGCAGTGAAGGAGTGGCCGGGTATGTAAACAACTGCCCATAAGTCAATCTACAGAAAAGTGTGAATTTGATGTGAATGCATTAATACCAAATAAACAGCACTTAAGGGTTAATTCTCATGATCATCATGCATCATCCTTTTACTAAGTATAGTTCTAAACACTACTGTCACCAAAGGCTATAGAGAGATTTCAGAGTAGGGGAAGAAGTGTAATTAGCTAGTGCATCTAGGACTGGTGTCCCTGGAAGGTGGAACTTTAAAGGGAGACTTGACAGACTCTATGAGAAGTTCTTACACATCTTACAGAAGTCATCTAGTTCATCTCTCCTTTTTATAAAATGTGACAACACTGATGTAGTACTAAAGAATAGGAGCCACATCTAGGTAAAACCGTCCACCTGGTGTGAGTTGTGTAACCCACTTTTAAACTCTGAGCAAAGTCCTTCTAAAAAATCATTTGAAAAAAATCACATGGGTTCTCCTCTTCCTTTAATGACAGGATCCTACATGAAAGCAGTGAGGGAGATTAGTAACCTACTACTACTATTCTTTGGTTCCTTCAGATTTTCAGTGGGTAAAGAAGGGCAGAGGGCAGACAGCAAGGTGGAGTTGCATGGAAAGGGCCTGGCGTTTTCTTTGTGTTCTGTCCCTTTTATTCTTGTTAGTTTCTCACTTGCTTCAATTATTTTGTTAAGTTTAACAGCAGCAGCAACAACAATAGCCAACATTTATGAGCACGTCCTCTGGGTTGGGCATTCTATTGAGTGGTTTACAACTATGCTTTGCATAATACTAACTTGTGCAAGTTACCTCTTGATTTCAGCTTTTAAATTGGTAAAAATAACAATTTAAAAACTTTATGTGTTAATAAAATGGGTTAATATATGCAAACAGTTTAGACTAGTGCTTGGTACATAGTGAGCACTTAATAAATAGTTATTATTTATTAGCTCTTTTAATCTCCAAATCTTATTGCTACTTCTCATTCCCCAACTTATAGATAAGGAAATTGAGTTTCTGAGAGATATTGTCTTGGTCAAGACCATAGAGCTAATAAGGGACATTATAATAAGGATTTAAACCTTCAAATTTTATGCTTTTTAATGACTACATCATGCTGGCTCTTCTCTTCCTGTATTTACGCTCCAACACCTCCATATACAATTCTCTGACTAGTGGAGCCTTGCAATGAACACACTGGGAGCTTTCAAATGGTTTTGTTTTGTGCTCATCTTGATATTCTTTCTATCTGAAATGGTTCTCCTAACTTTGTCAAGCACGTAAAATTAAAATCATCCTTCAAGACTTAGGTTCATTCGCCACCTTTCCTATCTCGCCTTCCTTCTCCCACCTTCACAGAGTTAATTGCTTGTCTGTGTTCGCTTCACACTTACCTCACATATCTCCTTTACGGCACTTATCACATTGTCTCAGAATGTGTTTATGTCTCTACTGCTAGATGTGAACTTTATTACAGTAAAAAGTGAAGTTTATTTAAGATGCCAGACTCTCTGCTAAGGGCACCCCAAGGATGGACTCAATAAATCTTCTCAATAACCCTAGGATACAGGTATATACCGGTGGTGGTGAGCCTAAGGCATGTACACACCAGCTGTTTGTTATCACTGAAAGTTCTAAAAGGTTCACCATCACTGGTACGTACTATTGTCTTCTCTTTTTTACTGATGAGGCATAGAGAGGTTCATTTTCTGTAATCTACATGACATAGGCACAAAGTAAGCGATTGTTGAATTAAACTACACCTAAGTAAAAGTGATTTTCAAACATAACCCAAAATTCCCCTTCTTGCTTCAGAAAATGAGCTTTCCCCATGTTTTTGGAGGGAGGAGAAAAGAACAAACTTCTCTTTCATCTATTTAGTCAGAGTTTGTCTTTCTTAAAGCTATGAAAATAAGCAAGTAATTAATTTTATCTAGTTCAAGCTCAAGTATCATTTCAGTTTCTACATTTTTCACACTGCAGTCAATTTCCATGAACTATAATATATGATTTGCTTCCCAGTCCCATGAGCTTTAATACCCACCTGTGTTAAATGTCGCAATACTTTATTGTCTATTCAAAACTTCATAAACCAAGCCATGCATTACAGTATCAGCTTTAATATTTGTGTTAAGAAATTATTATTTGTAAATTCAGATGGAGAGAAAACATTGCATCTGCCCGTAAGGCAAACGTTGACACCTGTCTTTCTGGCGATGAGTCCTGTGGCACCTGAAGGAGCTGGGGATTGGCTGCGAGTGCCAGGTGTGGAAAGTTCCAAGCTTCAAACCACCTGTGGCACTTGGCAGTCCTTTTTCTACCAACTCAGAAGGAAACACATTCTCTGACTTTTTCTGGGGGCCCTCCAGGTTTGACTATTTGTATTAACTCTAGTGGTGAGAGAAAAAATGGCTTTAAAAGCCTTTTAACCCAGAGGGTTTGAGAAGCTAATGGACATTATCTTTTCGGCAAAAAATGATAATGTAAAAGTTCCTTCCCCATTTTAGAAATTATCTCATTTATATAACATTTTTATAAAGTTAAAGCCTTTTGGTTTTATTGTATTTTTAGAGCCTGTTACATTGCAGCACAAGGCTCCGATCTTCCCTCCATCACTCCAGCTTCAAAATGGCTTTAACTTATTCGCCTATTTTGACTGCTGGAAAAAAATAATCCAGCCACGTACAAACAATGTCTTCATTATAACCACTATGCAGACTATTATTCAGCAATTCTATTATTTTAATGTGGCATAAATAAAGTTTCTGAGGGGTTGGGAATGTCATAGAATACTGACATGCCCACAGTTGAGAATAAAAACAAAAAAAAATTCAGCAACAAACAATTATCTGCAATATCCCTTCAAAATATTTATAAGAGAATATTAACAGACATGAAAGTATTTTTTTGAACAGAAAAACAAGATTTGGGAATCATAAATAATTCACAACTCTGGTAACTATCTATCTTGATTAATATCTCTAGCTAGTATTTGAAACATGAACATTTATCATCTTAGCTCCTTTCTTTCATTTTAAGGTGGGGTTTTTGGTGCATGTGTTTTTAATAACACACAATCTATGCTACACATGGAACACACCAAAGGGAAGAGTTTTGGTTCTGTTTGCATCTGTCCTGCAGTAATCCCAGTTGCAACACAACTCATTATTATATGGCTTAGCTGAAAAGTTATGTCTACATAATTATATGTTTTATTGTGTTTGCAACAGAAGTCAGTTTTAAGGATCAAATCAACTTTTCAGCAGACTGGAGATTTGTTGTATCCCTGATAAGGAACAATTAAAATTGGTGAAGGGGTAGTATGCCTTCATAATAAAAATAAATGCCCAGTTTTATATATTATTCTATCGTCATTGGACTCCAACAGAGGCCCCCTGAGAGTACTAAAATGAAAACAAACAAGTCCTTCATTAGATTGCACTTTACACAGGCAATCCCATGCTAGTATGGAGGAAAGCACAAGCACAGCAGGAAAGACTCACCTCCAAGTCTCTTGAAGGAACTGAAATCTCTCTTGTGGAAGTGACAGGACACGGGGCAGGGGATTTGGCATTTAGATTTTTGCTGTGATTTTATATATAGAATTAACAACATAGAAATTGGTTCCAAAGCACAGCATGGTGATTCATCTAAGTGTGGGAGAAATGGTCCTGATACTTAGAGTAGAATGGGGGTTCCCTCCGAATTGAGGGATTATAATAGATAGGAGATCTCAAGGAACACTGAGCAAACATAAACAGTAAGGCACTGGAGTGAAAATGGAAAGCAGCCAATTTATGGCCATTAATACGTATTGCATCAAAAAATACCCATTGCATCTTAGGAATGTTTACTATTTTAACACTTGAAACTCGTTTTATTACATATTTATCATTTCTTTTCCACTAAATTGAGAAATCTCCATGTCTGATTTGGTAAATATTCACTGTACCCACAGCACCAAGCCCAGGACCCAGCAGGTGTTTTTTGAATGCATGAATAAATGAGTTAAATATTCAGCTAGCCTTCATGGGAGTAGAGGTAAATAGGTAAGTGGTCATATCCATGTGTCAACAATGGCAAATCAGTTAAAGTTTATGGGGAAAAGGCTGGTGTTGAACTCCAGTCATATAAAAATCTAAAGGAGGCAGTTCAGTCAATAGATTGTCCTATCTGCAAACAATGTTTTTCATCTAACCATAATGATTTTGTGCTGTTTAAATGGGACCTGGGTGAGAAACTGAGCAAGTTACTCACCTCCTTCTGAGTTAGTTAACATCTGCATGAGATTCTACATTCACAGAGTGAATGCATAGCCCCTGCCCAGTATCTTGAAAATAAATGTGTTGTACACAAAAGGAACCAGATGAGATGGTAAAGATGCATTCATGCAAACACATCTCCATTATGATGGAAAACAATTTAAGACCATTAAGCCCCTATATGTAATTAGTCCAAAAGAGACACATTATTACTGGTAATGAGTCTTTCTCACAAGGAAGTTGGATTCCCCAGTGGGAATGCATTTTCATGGGTTGAAGAGCAGTAACATTTTCAAGTTGAATTAGTTATTAACTGTTGATAAATATTGAGTATTGGAATGGATATCAAAATAGACAATGTGATTTGATCATAAAGACACTGAAGTAGACTTTTACGTTGTATGATTGCCAGTATTACTCATTGAATTATAAATAGCATTATCTGTGGATGTCTAATCCACTGCTTCCCCCTTGACCTGCAAATGCCAAGTTATTCAAGAGCAGGCTTATGTGAAGTTACTACAGTTGAGCTGTATTCACTGGTCAATGGGCCTTGTCACTCAACCCAAACCGGATCTGTTACTCCAAGTAGCTAGGAGGAGACATGCAGCCTCACTTGGCTCTTGCTCTGATCCCTCAGGCTCCTACTCTTAACCCGCACTTTGGTATTCTTTTCTATTAAATGGAAATGAATGTTGGTAAAACCTGTTTTCTTCTACATCAAGTTATTGCTGAATTTTTTATGGATTGCTGGTGATACTTGAACTTGTAAGAAAAATTGTCCCTAAGGATAATCATCATAATTGTAACTTTCCGTTTGAATTTTTTTTCTTGTTGGAACATAACAGAATGTTATCAGAACATCTCTTAATAGCATCTTCTTTATTGTGTTTTAGATAATGGTTTTAGTACCAGCTAGGAGCCTTGATTGCTAAATGAAACTCACTGTTGTGCATCAAACTTTGTCTCATATCCAATCAACTTTGGTGGAGTAAAATTGACCCCAGTGAGTACTGAGTCAAGGCTTCAGTTGTTCTTATATAAGCAAAACTGAATAATTTCCAATGTCTTTGAAACACTTTAGTTATCTTGTTCTTCTTTATACTGATATTCTGTTTACAGCAGTACTATAGCAATAAGAAATTTCATCCCACTAGATTCCTAAATTTGTTTTTCAAATACAAAATCCCCATAAATAAAACAATGAAAAACAAACAAATCTAACTTCTTCTCTTTTTATCATGGTATGGTAAAATATTGGTTTTACAAGTTATGCACAAATTAAAGTGTGATAATTATATTAAAATTCTGAACCAACCTATTAAGCGAGTATACATTTTTAAATAAAACCTTGCATGTAAGAATAAATAGAGGGATGATGATGAAAAGCTACCAATAATGCTTTTTTAGATAATATGTCAGTTTATCAGCTCATTATCATTCGTACATTTCCAATTTCAGAATATATAAGTATAAAAAAATAAAATTGTAATAAAGCAAGTTTTCCTAATTTGTGCTTGCCTCCCAGATTAAAAAAAATGATTCTTATATGCCAAAATGTAAAATTTATTCCAAGAAAATTAACAGGCTACACGAATAAATTTTGGCAAATGCAACTTTATATTGAAGTTCACACATCTGTATCTTAAAGAATGAGACTCACAGAATCTAATGTATTTCTAAATTACCTGAAATCATATTATAAGCTTTCACAAGTTAAAACTCAAATAATTTAAACGACCAATACACTAAATGTGCAGAAAATATAAACAAGACTGTGCCTTCCATAGAATAAATGCTTCACAAATTGTGCAGGATGTCATACTAAGGCTGTGGTCTCCTCTTGACAGCTGACTTAAAATATAAACATACTTCAACTGCCAGCTTCTCAGAACACACTAGAATGGGCAGCACATCTTAGAAGAAAATCTCCTTATTCCAGTGATGTGCACCTTAATTTTCAAACCATGTGAAGAAAAAGGAAAAAGAGTACTAAATGATCTTCCATGCACTTCCAGATGAATGACCATGACTGATTTGATGTCCCTTGACTGTTTGCTCCAATGCTAAATAAGATGAAGGATACTAGATAACCCTTTAAGGCAACATGTGTTTATTCTGCATTATTAGAATTGCTCAGTTGTGACCAGCTGGTACCATTAATGTTGCCTCCCAAACCAATATCTAGCATTTGTAAAATATAAATGAATTGGAAAACCTTTATACTAAATCAACAAAACCACAGAATACAGTTCAATGCTAGCAATTTCACTGGTAGTTAAGGAAAAGTGGTATTTAGAAATAGCAATGTATTAATACAAAAAAGTAAACTCTAATTGGAACCAATATATACTGCTTTGGAATGCTCCCCCAAACTTACAAGGCGATTTTTAAAGTGATATTCCAATAATTCATGGCACGTCTTTAGTGGATTACAGTACTTTAAGTCCCCAAATAGTTTAGTCTTTGCAAAACAAAAATAGTATGAAATGTTTTAAAGTCTTCAAACTTCTAAAATTAGTTTTTATCAACACATTTACCTCATGTCAACTTAATTTATTAAGATGTCCAATGCTAATTTTTTTTGATGTTTTTTTCATAAGTAGTGATATACACAGCATTTAGCACTGATACTTAGCACCCGCTACTTTCGTTATCTAGTTTTCAACCACAGAAAGAAACTTAGGGCAGTGGTTCAGTCCTTTCTTAATTACAAACCTTCGCCGGCAGTCAGCAGGATCACTCTGAGATTTAAAATAGGATTATAGGTGAACTATTGCAAAGACTGCAGAATGTTGCCCAAATCCTTATAACTGCTGATCCCATTCTTGAATTTCTTCTCAAAATATGGCTACAGGCCACAATTGCTTAGCAGAGAAGGTTAGTGTTTCACAAGGCTAAAGATTTACAGATGCTCCCTCATATAACACAGTAAGGTTCCCTTGGTAACCTGGATTTTCTGCAGTAAAGAAGGGTTGTGCTGAAACAGCGCCTCAGCTCCCTGTTGGAGAAAATGCAGACAAAAGGATTGATTCCTGCTTGGGCAAAGCTCATCCAGACAGCGGCCGTTAGAAATCCCCCTGGTACTACAGGCCCTCTTGCAAAAACTCTCCAGTAACAGGCCACCAGGTAGGGGCCCCACAAGGTTAGAAAGAGAAAAGTCATTATATAGAACATTCTGCTGATTCTTTTCTCCATTTTGAACTCGTCTAAGACCAACAGCCTTCTTCTGCCTGTGGTGTTTGCATTTTGCCTGATGCCCAGCAAGGTGGGTGGTGTGGGACCCCTTCCAAATCCTGCTAGCCAATTGGCAGCTGCCTGGCCACTGGCTCCAGGGCCATGAAAAGTCCAGTTCTGGCTGACTGCTGCTACAAACTGGACTGGCTTCATTTTCCTTCGATCATGGACAAAAAAAATCAGCTTGAGGTAGACAAGCTGTGTGGCTAGGAGGATGAGAGCAAGGAGCAGCATAAATCCTAAGGAATCATTAGCCCTGAAGGAGCGGTGTTGGAAGGTGCACTGATCCTCCTCCCTAATGAATGAGTAAGTGCCCACATCTAAAACCGGGGGGAAAGCCATGGCCACAGACAGAGTCCACACCATGCAGATCACAGCCAGACACGTCCAAAAGGTCAGTCTCTTTGTATAGAAGCGGTGATGGGCGATAGCTAAGTATCTGGTGACACTGATGCAGAAGAGCATGAAAGCAGTGTGGAAACAGGACAAAACCCCCAGAAAGGCAATCACTTTGCAAGTCAGAGTCCCGTAAGTCCAAGTAGAGCCATTTTTGACAGAGTTGAATACAAATGGAAAACAAATTGCAGATCTGAGGATATCTGAACAGCAAAGATCCAGCAGGAAGTAGTAAGGTGCTCTATGCAAGGTCTTATCTTTCACTAGCAAAATGGAGATCAGAAGGTTGCCCACCACGCTGACTCCTATTATGAAACCCAAAGAAGTCAGTTTCAGAAAGGCTGTTAGAGGCGAAAGATTTTGCAAAATGTTGTCAGCTGCATGGCTATAGTTCGCCATAGATGGATGGAGGATAAGGATACAGCCTCAGTTAAGTCTCATGATCTAGATATAAGAACAAGGAAAAGATAGATCCATACATTTTACTGAAAATGTAATCCACAAAGAGAACTGATTCAATCTGCAGTCATGCTTCCTCTTTTCTTCCATTTGATTTGCCATCCAAATATCTGGAAAAAAAAATGAGCTATCAGTTCTTAAGTTAACAAGCAATGATGTCAGTGCTAACATAAAGCTGTTCATTTATGGGGAAACAAATAAAGTTTTAATTTTGAATCCTATTACTTGCTTTAGTATTTTTGCTTGAGATTTCAGAGGACTGGTCTTCTAAGCTACATGAGTTAGAAAATGTCCCTCTTTTAGAGAACATACATTTGCTTGGGTACCTTTTGAAGAGAATGAATAAAATGTTTCACAGTTGTAAAATAGGCCAGCCCAAGAATTAATCACTAGTATTGCACAGGAATCTATAAGATTGCTGACGGGAGACACACAGGAGGCTACCTACATTTATGTGAGGTCTGTTAGTACTGTCAGTGCTTTACAGGCAGCTTCTCTGTTCATACGGATCCAAAGAACCCCTGCAAAATATGTCTTTTAACTCAAGTGCCACTGTTCATGCTGCATATGAGTATTTGTTGATTCATCTTGAAACATAATCTCAACATCAGACTTCAAAATTAATAAGAACTTGTCCCAAGATTTGATAAGATTTAATCTTTTGTCTTTCCCTCCCCACCCCACCCCCCATTTTTGGCAGATCTCGCTTCTTTTAAGCCCACATGATTATTTTAAAAACGGTTAATGTAAATATTGGTCCAGGAAACACACCCAGAGGAATAATGCACTTCCATTTGTAAACCCTGGCTGCCTGGATTCAAGTGCCTATGACATGAACCTGTATTTCTTGGGCAATTAAGCCTTTCTCCTTTACACTGGTAATCTTTGTTGCAAATCACGAGTGGCTTCATTTTAACGAAATGCACCTTGTCCCTTAGATGCCTGGGAGCCACACCAGGGGAATGAAGCGTGTTTCCTTTGCCACTTCTCACTTGCTGGGAATATGCTGATAGAAGCCCAGGCAAAACTGCGTTCGATGATTTTAATTTCCCCACCGGTACATCCCCGGGTAAATACCGATCGCATCATGCAACATTACGAAACCTGAAATCCGCCACCCCTGGATTTATAATGGGGGTGGAGAGGGGGAGGGGGAGAGAGCCATGCATTACATACGCGAAGATGGAGAGAGATTGCTTCTGTGCTGCAAGGGAAGGCTTCCCGACGATTCGCAGTCTGATATTCCTCAGGCTTGCAAGGCTTTCCAGAAACGGAGCTCTCAAGAAGCCTTGCTGAAGATGCATTGTCTGAATGTACTTCCATTATGCAGTTTATTGTCAAAAAAAAAAAAAAAAAAAACAAAACCCACCACCTCAGGGAGGGCTGTCTCCCGGCGAACCCGCAGTTTCAACCACACTGTGCAAACCCCCTCCCCCAAACTTAACCGAGAGTATATTCTCCTACCTGTTGGCGTTGGATATCCCGACAGACTATAGCTTCTTCTTTCTATAAATTGCTGATTTTTTTTTTTTTTCCTTAGTGCCTTGACTGAGCATCCAAGGCAGGGCTCGGCGGCGCCTGCGCGCTGGAGCCTCCTTGAGCTCCAGCCGCGTCCTCCCCTGTCGCAGCGGCACAGTCTCCCCCAGTAACGCAGGGGCAGCGGCGGCGGCGGCGCGGTGGCGAGGGCGGCGGCGAGGGCTGCTTCGGCCTCTTTGGAGCCAGCAGGAGCCCCTTTCTGTCTCCAGAGCTGGCCGGGTCGGTTGGATGCCCTCGCCGGATCCACTGGCCGAATCAGGCTTTTGTCCCCTGTGGCTGCTTCTGAACTTTTCCCTCCCCGCATTTGAAACCGGGGCTTAGAAAGGCTCGTTCAAGACCTCAGGCCCGTCCTCTTCCCCTCGGGCCGCGCACCGAGCAGCCACGGAGCCCGGATCGCCCGCCCCCTCCTCGGCTTCCCGGAACCCTCGCCTTCCCGGAACATGCTCTTCCTTTCTCTTTTAGGATAGTCCAAAGCGTGGGAAGCTCCTTTGAGAATTCTTCTTTAATGATTTCCCCTGCTGACCTTTGAATTTGCAGGTTAGCTGGGGGAGGGGGAGAGAAAAACAAAAACGGGTGAGAAATCTTGTCAGTGGGAAAGAAGGGAAGCAGGTTAGGGCAGTTCTGTCTTTGTTAGTCATCATCCGTTCTCCAGTGCACGCAAATCTGCGTTGAAGTAGGGAGAAGGTAAGTTCAGAAGACAACTGCAAACATGATTTACATTCATTCTAGCCCAGCGGATGCGACCACAGAAACGGGTACAAAAATTATAAGTGGCCATTCCTCGCATTCCACCCCAACAAGCAACAGCCTTCCTTCTTCCCCTCTTCCCAGTTCGACTGACCAATAGGTTGGTGATATCAAAGCAGTTGGGTGTATGAGTTTCCTTTCCCCTAGGTTTTGTTATTACAGTTTAAAAAAAAAAAATACCAGGAATAGAACAAATACATAAAACTTACACCCGTCCAAAAAGTCCGATGATATCACTAACACCACATAGCCTGACACCTGGGTGCTTAAAGATGTCTCTAGAATCATGCATTTTCTCATTCTACCATTTCCGAAGTTTAGTCTTGTGAAGGTGGTACAAGATTTTCAACAACCACCACCCACTCTCCACCCCCAAAAGCGAACAGACATGCTTTCATTAATTTCCAATGTAAAGTGCTTCTTTTCCTGCAAACTTACTGCTTTACAACAATCTGTTAATGAAATAGAAACAACAAAAATCATCTTTACAGTAATAATTTGAGCTCCAGACAGCAGTAAAACGCCTCATTGCTGGGTGGTGAGATTGTGACATTCAGGGGAACTCAAGCCAATCAGCATACAGATAATATAGGTTAATTTACATATTATGTTTCTATTGGACCTGCCGAGGTAAAGCTTTCTCTGTTAAAGCTCAAAAATGAATACTTCACTGTCATGATGTCACAGTCCTTACACAAAGCCCAATGTTAATAATACTGAACTGATGTTAAATTTCCCTGATTTGATTTTGGGTTTTCTTTGCCCATTAAAAATGGATAATAATTTGTTAAAACAGTAAGAAAGTAAAATAACAACAACAAAGAGGGGGGGGGAACCTAATATACATAAGGCACTTAACTTTGCATTCTCTTAACCTAGAAAGATCAATCAGGCAACAATACTGGAAGTAACTTGAAGGTATTTTCATCCAAATAAAACAAACACTTTGTAAAACAAATGAATTTAAAAAAAACTCCAAACTGTATAATGATTTCAGTTTCTATGTGAAACGGCAAATTCGTTTTTATGGAACTACAAATCAATTTATTCTTTTTTTAACTTCCCAATGAGTGCTCCAATGTGATTTACAAAGATGTATTATATACTGAATTTTTACACTTACAAAAATCTACAGAATAAGTGACTCAAATAAGTTTGCTGAAGATACATTATTAGCCAGATGCTAGATTGTATGGATTATGAGAAAAAAGCTATTTAAAGGTAAATTAAAAGGGTGACTGCCACTGCCTGGCCGTGAAGCAATAACTTACTCTGCCAAAAGGTATAGGGCTAAGATCCAAGGGTTTAACCAGCTTTATGCTTTAAGAAGTAGATATTGATTCCTTAAGAATAAGAGAGTTTGTGTATGAAACATTCATACCCACATCTTAGAGTACATTAGAGCTGTTTTTTTTTCCTTTGCAATTGAGCACAGTTATGTCCTCTAGTTCTTCAGTCTTTCCAGCTGTTAGATGAGAAAGTCATTTTCTTGCCTCACGAGGGGGCTCACAAAATTAATGAGATATTTTCCATTTACCTCATTAACTCTACTGGAGAAAGCATTGGAATCTTCATCTTCCATCTACAGGGATTTAAAAAATATGTTTAATAGCTGACAAAAGTTTCATATCATCTACCAGTTCTCAAATTTAAACCTATTGCTTCAAGTCATTTGCATCATAGGGTTCACATCATACTTGATTTATTTTTTTATTCCTTATATCACCAAACATAAAAAAATTGATTTTCAGGTTTCAAATAAAGCAATGAGGCAAATAACAACAAAGTACTTTTTGCCCGAATGCTTGGCTTTGAAGGGTTTTAAAGAGTTTCAAGCTCTTGGCATCTTCCTTTACTCTTCTGATCAGTGTATTAGAAAGACTGATGTAATTTGTTTATTTGTTTTTATAACAAATACATACATTAAAAAAATCACCATCTTCTTTTTCTTTTTCTCCACCACCTCCTCCTCACCTTCTTCTTCTGATTTTTTGAGACAGCATCTCGCTTTGCAGTGCAGGCTGGCCTTGAACTCACTACATAGCTCAGGATAGCCTCAAACTCCATGTGGTCCTCCTGCCTCAGCCTCCAAGTGTTAGGATTACAGGTATGTGCCACCATGCCCAACAAAAACCTTTTTTTGAACTTAATTTGCTGTTTTAGATTTTTGTCAAGTGGTTTTCAGCCTCGTGATGGGCAAACAATGTTTTTGTTCTATGCATTGTTTATGTGAAAATGTATGTCATCAGAAAAACAACTCTGGTAAATGAAGAGAATGAGAGTCCAGAATAAAATATTCTGAGAAATATTTTAATTATTCATTTAAAATGTCTCTTCTCCTACTAAAACCTTGTTTTAAGGCTTTAAAAACACATCTCTTTGGGGTCTTTAAGTCATAATCATTTCTAAAGTTATATATGAGAGAGAGCCTTTTATAAGTTTTCTGGAAGCTGTTTTGGTAGGAAAGACTCCCTTTGACCATTTCTACATGGAGATTTTAAAAAAAAATCTCTAACCTATGATAAGTGATTAGTAGGAAAGAGATTATACATTTATGTTTGATAATGTTTTTCACATCTTACTTGCTGCAAAATGCAACTGTTACCAAATGACATATAAATAGCTAAAATTATCTGGGTATCATAATCTACTTGAGAAACAGAATGGTGAAGGAATATACTCCACTTAAAGAACTAACTACCACCAGATTTTAAAATCATACCTCAGGAGTTGGGGTTGACCATAGTTGTAGACATCCTAAATAGTGAGATTTCATCAGAATTTTAATAAGTTTTGAAATATTAAAAATCTGGCATGTTCTTTTCCAAAATGCTAAAATATTCTCTTGTCAGATTTGTATCTCCTCTGTCAGAAGATAGGTTCCAAAGTGTTAATATAATTCACTTTTAATTTTAAATCTAGCATCTTAAGACCTTCCTTCTCAGTTTAAGATCTAGGCTTTTGAAAACTCTGTGCTTTCGTTTCTGTGACTTTTATGCAGATACTTTCTTTCTTGCTAAAAACTTAAAGACTTATTGCCTTATTTAAGTCCTTTAAAAAACATTTGTTGAACCCTTACTCTGTGGGAGATGCAATACTAGATCTCACAAGAAATGAAAAGTCAAAGGGTGAGGACAGTTCACATTCAGCTGCATGCATGTAGGGAAAATTTTCACTGGTGGAAGTGGAGGGGATGAAATGAACCAAAAGGATGGGTTTGACTGGGGTACAAGGAGCCACATTTCTTATCAAGTGGCTAGAAAGGAAAACAAATGAGATTAAAGATTAAGAATTGACTTGCAAATTGGATAACTAGAAAGCAGAAGGCACCATTAGCTGGAGGTAGCAAAATTATTAAAAGGAGCTTGTTTGGAAACAAAACAATGAGTACATTTTAAACTATTGAGTATGAAAGGCTGGTAGGATATTCAGATGTTGAGCTCTTATATGAGGTTGGAAGTGAAAAGAACCAATTAAGAAAATAACATAAGCCGGGTGTGGTGGCGCACGCCTTTAATCAGCACTCAGGAGGCTGAGGTAGGAGGAGCGTTGTGAGTTCGAGGCCGGCTTGGGCTATAAGGTGAGCACAAAGCCAGCCTGAGCTACACAGTGTGACCCTGCCTCAAAAAACCAGGGCCGGGAGTTTGGCTCAGTGACTTAAGCGTCTGCCCTGGCAGGTGTGAGGTTGTGAGTTCGATCCCCCGTGCTGCAAAAAAAAAAAAAAAAAAGAAAGTAACATAGGTGATGATGAGCCTAGGGGTAGTGACAGATGACATTACCAAAAGATCATTGAGAAACAAGAAAGTTGAGGTTACAAACAAAACAAGACAAAACAAACAAATATATATATATATATATATATATATATATATATATATGGCAGTATATATTCCATTCCACTGTATCGGGACAAACCAAACCAAACTAATCCTACTCCAAAAACCTAAGAGAATGCCTCCATTTAAAAAGCAGGAGGAAAAAAAGATAGTCTTGAGGCTTTTATAGGTAAAGGAAGGCAAATTGAGACTATACTCATAAGTGAAATAAATCAGACTCGCGTTTGTAAATATCATATTGTCTCCCTTGTGTAAAAATCAATAACAATTAAAAAAAAACAAAGAGTAATAAGATACAAAATGTACAATAGGTATTGTAATAAGGAAAGGGAAAGAAAGTGCTCAAAATTAAAGAACAACTGGGATAGGGGAAAGGAGAAATGGAAGAAAGGAAAAGATTATACATTTGTAGATACACACATATAACTGTATATATGTATAAGTATGCAAGATAGATAACTATGCTACTGATTCTCTGTTAGTTCATCAGAAAGGATAGTTTGTGTTGTCATTGTTTGATTGTCTGATCTTTTTTTATGCCTAGATCTCATAACTTGAATCTCATAACTTCTAAGATAGCAATATGTAACATATTGACGAGTATTGATTTCTTACCATTTTTTTGAAATTCTGTATTACTTCTACATTTTTTTTTCTGTTTGGCTTTTTTAAAATAAAAAAATAAATAAAAAGCAGGAGGAATTATGAGAGAACCAGAGATACTGGAAAGAAGGAGGGACCCCTGTGTCACAGGCCCTAAGGAAGAGAATTTCAGGGAGGTGTGGTCATCAGTGCAAATTGTGACTAGGAAGTTTAAAAGAAAGAGGGCTGAGAAGATATTGTTCTGGTGCTGAGCAGGTGAGGGGGCTTTCAGAAGGTGGTTTCTGACAGCATGCTGGATGGCGAGGCGTTAACTAGAACAAGTGAAGGACTAAACAAGTGAAGTCTTAATGGCTAGAAGGTTAGGCTAAGAAACTATTTTGCTATTAATGATAGCAAATGATAGTACTGTCTCACTGATAAAAGTTTTTAATGAATTATGTTGATATTTTGTGAACAAAATGACAGTTAAATGAATAAAGCCTTTTTCTGAAAGTCTTTACATTTTTTCTTCTATTACCCATTGTATAAATGTGATACTGTGAATGAGGAGAGCAAACGCAAGGTTCCTACTGGCACCTGGTAAAACGTTAGCGCATAGTGAAAAAGTCCTTGGTCTTTTAAAATATCCTAAATTAGAGCCACTCCTGCAATCCCATCACTTGGGAGGCTGAGGCAGGAGAATCTTCTGCAAGTTCGAGACCAGCCTGGGCTACAAAGTGAGCCCAAAGCCAGCCTGAACTGCATAGTGAGACCCTGTCTCAGAAAGACAAAAATAAATAAATGAATAAATGAAATAAAATATCCTAAATTGTTTCATTCACCTTTGTCCCAATTTTTAAAATGCAGTTCGTCTCAGCCAGGAAAAACACAATGACCCCTATGTGGGTGTGATGTGTGAGTGTGTGTGTGTGCAAGTGTGTATTGGTAGGGTATGGGAAAAGAAAAGCAAGGGGTGGTAACGTGATTAAAAAATCAAGAAATTAATTTAATATTCAGCTTAATGGAAAGTCATACATACCCCTTACATGAATTATAAATTTTCAGGGAATGAAAACTCAGTGTAAACTTTAAAATTCTAGAAATATAAGGTGTTTTTCTATTGATTATTCAGAAGTACCTCAATCTTATTGTGTACTGAGGACATTATTATGAGCACCAGTTATCTGATAATATATGAGTAGATTTTAGTTATTTAAGCTTTTGTGGCTTAGTTTTTTGACAAAGGAGCATAATCAAAACATAGCTGAAAGTAAAGACTGTTACCTTAGACTAATTTAAGGGCTTCTCAAGTTGATTGTCCAGCTGTTCATTCTGATTTCGTTAGTAGTCCTACTTTCACTTCTCTTAATTTTTAAAATTTTGTAATTTTCTCTTTACAGTGTTATAAAATACAAGCAAATACAAAACCGATTTCATACATCTCATAAAAATGACTATTACTTAAATTTGGCTAGCATTTGCCTAATTTCCCATTAAGAAAAACCTTTATGAAGACTGAGTCTTCAGGGTAGCATTCACTCAACACATGGACTAATCTCCACTAGAATATGAGCCCTATTATTTTGTCACTGTTTTTCTTTGGTGCCAAAACAAAACTTGGCACAGAAAATGCTCAGCACATTTTTGTTGAATGGGTGATCGTGATCTTACAAAACAAAAAATTTTCGTGGTACAGGGGACGCTGGGGAGGACAGGAAAAGGAAAAAGACATCGATGCAGAATCTGCATGGACTCTGCATTTTTCTTAGTTTAGTAATGTTGGGATAATTATTTGTACTGTGGGCAGAAAGTTTTCTTGGCTAAGGATTTTCTTTGGACTCAGGGAAGTTTTGTTTGCTTTTTAGCCTTATTACATTAGCATTTACATGGTTTCTTATTTGCCTTACTACTCAGTAATTTCAAGCCATTTCTAATAAGTTAATGTCTCATGCAGATTATGAGCCAAGAGCAGATATTTTACGCCTTGAGCTTGTAACTTGGTATTCAAATGCATGACAAAATAACTTTGACCTGTGTCTGATTTTGGACTTGTGATTATTAATGTTTGAAGACAAAAGGCTAGTTTAATATATTAGACAAACAAAAATCCAGTGTATACCAATATATTGAAAAAAGTAAAATGCTCAGTAATGTAAAACACTTTTTAATGATGGATACTGTTCAAACTGACCTAAAGCTGGCTCTATAACATAGCATGTTACCTGACTTAGTGTAAACAAACCTGATTCACAAAAGTACTCTTGTAACAAGTAGCAAAGTCTTGACCAAAGACAGCAGCTGAGCTTCTATCAATCTCAGAACTGACCAGCCCACAACTATATAAGGCAAATGACTCACCACGGCCTCCTTAAATAAGCAAATAACCAACTGAGCTTTAACCAGGCAAGCTGTTTCTGTTGGATACTTCCTTTTCCCTGTTTATAAATACTGTCTACCTAACTTGCTGGGTGGAGCTCTCTGAACCTCTCTTGACTGTTAGTACTGCCTAATTCATGAATTGTTCTTTGCTTAAACTCTCCTAAATTTAATTTGTGTAAAATGTTTTGCTAATAATGCTTTCTGCTCAGACTTTGCCTATAGATTATTTATAATTATCTATAGGACAGAAGAAAAGTTGAAACAGAAACTTGTTATTTAGCTAATTGGAAAAAGACTTTTTAAAGATGACAGTGCTCTTCAATGAAAATAAAGACAATTTTCTCTTATAATTTCTGTCTTCCTTTTTAAAAAACATTCTTTTCCTTTCTTTACCTGGCATAAATTGGAGCTGAATGTAAGAAATTCTTATATAAAATAGTGCTGATTCATCTTATTGAGTACAATTTAAATCTACCAGCCAAATCACTCTTTACATTTTAGCCTGAACAAAGGACAGAGCTTATGATAAAGTTCATAAACTCTGAACAAGGACACATAGAACAATACTTTCAACAATTCAAACAGGGAGGAGCAACTCACTTAGAAAGGTCATAATGATGAGGGCTGGGGTTTATTTTTTCACTGGATAGAATTTGATTGGAATTGCCTCTTCCTTTTGTCTGAGCTAGAACCACAAAATCCTGTATTGGCAGTTTGCATGTGATTTATAGTAGCTGTTCTCTGGCACAGCTATAGTTAATGGATCATTAATCATTTCCGTGGGGTATAAGGAATACTGTTGCATACATTATGAGAAATGTGTCTTATTTATAGAGATTCAGAACACCAAAGGTCTTAATTTATACTCTCAGGTGTTAGACATTATCTCTTTGAATGTCACTGTCACTGTTTGAATGTCACTGCACTATGTACTGCATAGGAGTGGCTTAGGAGATGGAGGTAGGAATGGTCACATGCTTAGAATTCCAATATTGGAAGCATATTTTGACTATGAATTGCCAATCACATAATCCTAATTAAGACTGTACAATAGAGCTTTTATTTTAATGTTTTTAGAACTACTTGATAGTTTTGGAACAATCTAGGAAAGCTGAAGTACAGATCAATATTAGTCATCCAGGTAAATAATTTGCCCTCTGGTAAGCATTGTGAATGGGGAAATTTCTGGTGGTTCTAGCTAGTGTAGTGTTTTTTTTAGGCCCTATGGGATTATGGATTCATTTCCATGACTATTATTATTATGTTCTACTTGTACAAAATCATAAGTCTTTCTAAGCTCCCAGTCTTTTCTAGCAGGTTACTTCAAAGGTATCCATAGGTCTCTTGCATTTCTTTCATAGTAGATACAATCAGTTTATCAAAAGCATTTGCTCCATGACTGGGGATATAGCTCAGTGGCACGGCATTTGCCTGGCAAGCATGAAGCTGTGAGTTCAATCCCTGGTACCAAAAAACAAAAAACAAAAAAATACCCCAAACAAACAAACAAACAAAACCTAATGAACCAAACAAAAAAACCCACACTTACTCCTTCATATGAAATTTAAAATTCCTTCTCAGCGAGGCATTTACTATTCAAGTATACCCAGAATACAGGTAGAGGTGTGTGTACTGCTCAGCATTATATAAAATAGCTATATGGGTTTGATCCTGTGTCTCCCCAAGGCCTCATGTAATCTGGATGGGGCTGAGTCTGGCGTTTGTGATTGGTTTGTTGTCTAGCACTGGGACTGGCGATGTGAGTGCTGCACCTGCCCAGGGGTGGAGCCAACATACAGTGTAAGGAGTGTCTGGCTCTTTCTCTCTCTCACCAGTTTGCCTTGCTGTTTGACGACCTCCATGAATGGCTGCCCCACCATGCCTTCATGCCTTGCAGACAGCTGAATAGGGACTAAAACCTCCAAGAACTATAAGAAATAAACCTCGCCTTTCCTAATTTTGGGTGTCAGGTATTCTGTCTCAGCAGCAAGTGAAAAGTAACTGAGACAACAGCTTTTCATACATTGATTTTTTTATACTCAAAATATTCATCAGTGGACTGAAGTTAGGGTGGTCCACTGACCGCATACAGAGTGTTTCCACTCTACCGTGCAGCCTCTTCAACACTCAGTCTCCACTGAACCAAATCAGCATATAGCCTAATCTGCTCTCCCACTTACACTTTAATAAGCCCTAAAATTTGATTTTAATTTGATTTTAGAATAACTTTATGAAAAAAAAATATAAAAAAATCACAATTTTATCTTAGGGCTTTTTCAGACTTCACTTTCCAGTTAAAGACTTTTTCCCCTCCATTTGTGCAGTTAATTATTGTAAATTCTAAGGGGAATCATGCACATGTATCCCTGGCACTTGGTTGAAAGACTAGATATCCTCCAGAGACAGTACTTTTGTATGTAGCCTACTTGTAATCCACTCTGTAAATGGTTTGTTTCTTGTACCACTTGGCATCAAATAGGTGAGATTCTTGCTGGGGTTTTATGTATAGTCTTACTATTGTACTACAGAAGAGCATAGAAAAATTGACATTTGATGAAAAGATGGTCCGAATTTTTGATCTTATGTCTCAATGACGTTTTAGTGAAAAATCAAGAAAGTTGAACGGGGTGTGGTGGCACACGCCTTTAATCCCAGCACTTGGGAGGCTGAGGTAGGCTGAGAGTTGTAAGTTTGGGGCTGGTTTGGGCTACAACAGTGAGCAAGGCTGGTCTGAACTACATAGTGCGACAGTGTCTCAAAAAACTAGGGCCGGGAGTTTGGCTCAGCGGCTTACACAAGGTTGTGAGTTTGATCCCTGGTGCTACAAAAAAAAAAAAAAAAAAAAAAGTTGAACTGATGCATGTCAGCATTATCTTCAAAGTACATACATACATGTGTGCTCAACATTTAACTTGCTCTCTGAATAATTTTTATATTGCCCAGCCCTGCATAGGCAAAAACTTCATCTATAGATTTTTTTTGTGTGTACCCAGTGCCTAGAATTGTGTCTGACACATGGTAGGGAGTCAATATCTATTAGTGGGTAAATGAATTAATGTTTCCATTTTTAAAATCAACTTATCCCAGCACTCGGGAGGCTGAGGTAGGCGGAGCGTTGTGAGTTCGAGGCCGGCTTGGGCTACAACGTGAGCGTAAGGCCGGCCTGAGCTACATAGTACGACCCTGCCTCGAAAAACCAGGGCCAGGAGTTTGGCTCAGTGCCTTAAGTGCCTGCCCTGGCAGGTGCGAGGTTGTGAGTTCAATCCCTGGTGCCGCAAAAAAAAAAAAAAAAAAAAAAAGTAAATAAATAAATAAATAAAATAAAATAAAATAAAATCAACCTAATTAAGAATTAAGTTATTCTTTGCTTTACATCTATTTTTCCTAATTAATCTTCACATTTGAATGATATTTTGAAAATAAACTAAAGAATAATTTCTTTTCAGGAATTATACAATATAGTATGGCTAAAACAATTTTCTTACAATATGCCCCAAAATTTCTAAGGTACAATATAGTGTGGAAAGACCCATATTAACATAAAACATAGCATTGAAATTATTGAGAGATAAAATTACATGCCCAGTATATGTACATATACACAAGTCTAAGGTTGAAATTAACCCTCTGTTGTTTTGATTTTTTACTAAAACTTCACTCTGAGCATGGTCTGTAACCTACTGACACTGTACAATGAAGGAATGTGAAAGCTGAACCTTTATTTTCCCTGTCAGGAGTTGAACTTTGTAACGATCATCAGAGTTGACTAGAATTATTGATTTTTAGAGCTGAACATTTGCCTAGTTTTTAATGATTTATAAATTAAATTTAGCTATATTATTTCTTTGTATTCTAACCTTATACTATGAGATAAATATAATTAAACTTTTAGTTTAGTAAAAACCAAGTTGAGAGCTAAGAATTAATACAGAAGAGTCCCTGATTTATGATAGTTTGGCTTACAGTTTTTTGGCTATATGGTAGTACAGAAGTAATGCACATTCAGTAGAAACTCTACCTTGAATTTTGATCTTCTCCTGGCCTCCTGATGTGTGATACATGCTCTTTGAGATGCTGGGTGGTGCCAGGGAGCCTCAGCTGTTAGTCAGCATAAAGGCAGGCAACTCCCATTCTACAGTGTCCTGCATTCTATCAATATGGTAGGTAAATTACCAAATTTTTATTTACAACAATTAAAATATTTTCCATATTTCAATGGTTTATTATGATGCATTTCCACTGTAAGTTGTGGAGCATCTGTTGTATATGGTGCTTACAGTGTAACAGGTTTTGTCTTTTGCATTCATCAATTTACCTGGAAATCTTGTAAGTTCCATAATTCCATTTTATTGATGAGAAAATCCATTTTACTTGAGTACGGAGAGGTGTAATAATTTGCTAAGGTCAATGGGAAAGTTGGCATTTGTGTTAAGTGATTTATCTGAAGAAGTGGTAAACCAATTCTTACTTTATCTGAAATAAATCTTTGTTGTTGTTGTTATTTGATTGCTTGTCTTCATTTTGTGAGAAAGGGTCTCACTATGTAACCCAGGCTGACCTCAAACTCCTGGTGATCTTCCTTCCCCTGCCTCCCGAGTTCTGGGATTATAGGCACGTGCTACCATGCCCAGCATCTGAAATAAATTTTATGTACTTTCAGGATGTCATAGTGCTTCTAGAATCTGAACCAGTGATGTCCATAGATATTTAATATGAACTATATATGTAAGTTAAAATATTCTAATGCTCAAAATAAAAAGTTGAAATAGATAAAAATAATTTATTTTATTTGAACCAATATATTGAAAATTTTATCATGGCAATATATAATCAGTACAAAAGTATTAAAAAGATATTTTATCCATTTTTAAAGTAGGGTTTCAAAATCCAGTGTTCCTTTTATGAGATTCATGATGCATTTTAATTCAAAAGAGCTACATTTCCAATTCTCAAACCAGTTCTATACCATCAAGTCTAAAGTCTTTGAGTATAGATAAGAATAATGAGCCCTAGAAAGGAACTTCTTATAGTCTGGAGTTAATCAGCTACATGAAAATGAAGCTGGTTATCAGATTTGAAGAGAAAAATCAGTTGTCAAAACTTGAACCCTGGGTAAGGTCACAGTAGGACTACACTGTCAGGCCTGGCTCTTCTGCATGGTTTGCATGATTCTCCTTATCCACCTGTCCCATCCGCCTGCCGAGAGCCAAACACAACTCTTTACACTGCATTGCGTCTTCTGTACTGCAAAGGCCAAAGCAGTCAGTTACATTTGCAACTGGAATAAATATTAAATACTAGTTGTTTACTTACTTTTGTAGTGAAAAAGCTAAAACTACATGAAATACAAAGAAAAAGCTAAGGTTCAAATCCCCAGAGAACGTAGGAACCCAGAAACTCTCACTATTGTAGATTTTCTTTGCATACAGAAAGGGTATGGAAAGCAGATTATCATAATGTGCTTCAGTTTGGGAAGATGGTTGGAATCCTACAAACTTCTTGACATTCTCCGACTTTGTTACAGATCCTCTGAATCCTTAGGTGTTTATTACATTACCCTTCGTTGACTTTCAGAATACTCAGGATGATTACCCAATTCTTACCTTAAATTCATTGAAACCTTTCACTTTGCCAGAGCCAGAATTGATCTAAGATGCATTTAGGTAAAAGCCTAAATCAGTGTTGATAATGGTGTTGGCAGGGTACATAGGATTTGAATTTTAGAGCAAGTATCTTGCACTATAAGGATCTTAACTGTGTTTTTAAAAAAAAATTTTTTTTAAGGACGTAGTATAACTTTTTTCCCCACATTGCTAACACTTTGAAATTATGTATAAAATAAGTAGCAGTGGAGCTGCTTGTAGTGAAGGGGAACTGGAGGAGGGGTTTGGAGCCATAGTCTACTGGTCTTTTATTGTTTTGTTTGGCAGCTGCTGAGCCTTCTCTGTAGAACTGAGGTATCTAATTAACGGAGTAGTAAAACACTGATTTAGTACCTGTGGTTTGTTCTCCTTGCCAGGCTGATGATAGCCAGAGATTTCTCTAATTCTACTTTTTATGAAAAGTATTAGAGTACTAGAGGAAAAGAATCATCAATGGAAATAATTACTGTACAGAGAAAGAACCAATGTAGGTGAGAATTGTAAGTTGGGTTTTGGGGTAAAACAAGTTTAAGGTTGGCTGGCTAGGAGTTTGATGGTCATATACTCATACACAAGGAAATCTGACAAGAAATTCAATTTTGACAAAAGGCAAGTTTAATTTTAGCAAAAACAAACAAACAAAATGAGTTAACAATGAGCCATTCACATGGCATCATCCATAAGTGTTAGCTGCTCTTTAGTGCAAGTTGAAAAGAGGTAGAGCTGGCATACAGAAGTTGTTTCATAGTGGAAGGCCCAGGACCACATTATTAGGAGGATAATAAAGAGACAGAAAGATTCTCTAACAGAGAGTATGGAAATAAGAGAAGGTCAAGGTCCAAAAGACTTAAGGAAAGAATGAAAGCTAAGGTATCAGGAAAGCAAGAAAAACCAGTTACAAAGAAAACAAAGGATTAGTAGAGGAATAGAAGGAAGATAATTTGAACATCCTCAGTCCTTTTCCTTTCACTCCTTTGACAAAACCACCACCTTCTTATCCTAAAGCCACTGAATGGGTCTCTTGTTTAGTAGTCTTGCCAACCTGCAGATTATCCTACAAAGCATAGTGATTCATTTAAAACGTCAGGTTAGAGCACACATTTTGTCTGCTAGAAGCCCCCTGAAGTTTCTTATCAATCTCAAGATAGAAATAAAAGTCTTTGCCATGACCTTGCTGATCTAGTCTTTGAGTAAAATTCTGAACTCATCTATGTCAGTGCCTTCCTCACTCTGTTATTCTTTTAATGAGTAAGCACAGCCTATTTCAGGACGTGTTGCTTTGTGTGTGTGCACACTTCCTCCATTCTCTTTCTTCTTTCTTTCATTTTTTGGAGTTTTGTCACTTGAGAACATTGACATCTGCAAGGGGAGTAGAATCTCTTCTTTGGAGTAGAGGTGTTAATGTTTACTTAAAAAATGCTGTAATAATAATTTTATGTCAGCATTGTATAGAAAAATAACACATGTACAACCTACAGCCATTTTTGGCTAAAGAAGATTATATTTTTCCCCTGTAAAACCCTCAGCCTTTTTCTACGGACAGAGTTCTTGAATCAGCCTACAAATGGTTATCTATTGTAATTGTTAGAGTTTTCTGGTGCAATAGAGAAGCAGAAGGACAGAGAAAGTGGTCATTTATTGAGGACGCGGAAAGGAGCCCATCACCAGCAGGGGTTTGGCTTTCTCCTCTGACCAGATACAGAGAGGCAGAGGGTTATATGACCTCTGATCAGAAGTGGTGCATGGGACGGGCATTGGTGACATGGAAGGAACTGACTGGGATTTTCTTCGTGCGCAAATGGGAAAGTAACAATTTGGGTCAAAGGGGAAGAAGGAGGGAGTGGTTGTGGGGGTAAGGGTTCCTGCTTTGCTCTTCCACCACGTTAGATCATCACCATAATGGTACAGTAATTTATACTAGGGCAAGAACCTTACAGTGATAAATACTTAATCTTGAATATTTGAGAATAATGCAAGAGAAAAAAGGCATGCGTTTGTTTTTAAGACTATTGCTATTAGGCTGATACCATTAATTTAATGATCTATAAAGCAAAATTCTCACCATCTTTTACATAGGACCAACCTTCAGTTACACAGTGTAGTTGCACATTTCGGTGCTTTGGCTACTTCAGACCCCTCTCTTCCCAATTCTTTACGCTTCTCTCTAGCCCCAGTGTCAGAAATCTAATCCCGATTTAGAGTTTCATTTGGAGGTTCTTATTTTCAGTTTTAAGTGTAGAACCCAAGGCATACTAGCATCCAGGAGGAGTTAGAAGACTTCTAAGGCCCAGAAGAGGCTCCATTAATGGTAGCATTACAGGTTTCACAAAAGTATTGAAGAATATTCAGAGACACTTGTGTTTTGGGTGTTTCCTACCGGTTTTCTCTAAATCTTTTTTATGAAGGAACTCTGTCTTGATACCCCCCGACCCCCCAAAAAACCTCATGTGGTCATAGGTGGGACTTTTAGTGGTGGCTGGATCTAGAGTGCATGATGCTGGGATTGATTCATGATGCCAGGATTAAGGGTATGAGTGCTACTCACCTTAAGAGCAGGTATCCTGGATAAAATATAAGGGACAGAAAGGGCTGCGATGGTCACTGCTTGTTGTTTGCTGCTTCTTCACTACTTCACTGCTTCTGCTGCCTTTTTCCTTCCACTGTTTCTCCTCTGCCCTTCTGCCATGCCACCCTGCTTTGGAGTCAGTCAATTATGGACTAAAATCTCTACAAACTGTGAGCCAAAATAAACCTTTCCTTCTTAACTTTGGGTGTCGGGTATTTTGCCTCCAAAATGAGAAGAGTAACTAAGACAAACTGTTTCTGGAATTTTTTTAAAGCTGGCCCCACTTCTGAATAATCTATTTGCCAAAGCTTTTCTTTACATTGCACATGCTCCATCGAAAAGGGATTCTTGTTTTAAGTGTCTGGCAGTGGAACAGATGTTTGTAGACCATTTCTACTCATTTATAGATTCCTTTAGGAAACTGAAGCACGTGGCAACTTGTGATCTGGTTAGTGCCCTAGGACCTATCTTCAGTGTGGTCAAAACTAGGATCCTATTCACCCTGAATTCTCCTTTAGTGTTCCTTTGATTATATCATACAGCATCCCTTAGCTGTAACCTTCTGTCACTTAGCAACAGCACTAAGAAACTCTTCACTGTGTGGCTTAGTGCTTATTATAATAAGCATGAAATTGTAACATTTTGATAGATATCATTATTAGTGACCACTCAATAAAAAATGCAGGAATTATTGGACAAGTAATGCTTGATTTCAATTATGAAACAAAGGGTCATCTTGAAAATGACAATTCAAGAACACACGATGATGATTCTTTCACTTTGAACGTTGAATTTTTTTTTTTTTTGACCCCTCTTACAAACTGCCTAGTATAAAAGTACACAGTGGCTCCAGGCCTTTTTTCTAGTTAGAGATTCATTATTTTCTCTCCTGGGATAAAAATCTTTCTTTCCACACCTAGAATATAAGACTTCCTTTTATAACCCAGATCTGTAGAATTTCATTTTCCACTTTGAAAATAGATTTATGTATATATTTGTTTCTGCTAATTTATAATCTAGAAGTTAATATTTAAAAGTCAATTTCTAGGCTGTAACAAGTTCCAAGCATATGAATACCTTTTTGGCACTTGGTAAGAACTATCTGTTTTGCTTCTTTTAGTGTTGTCAATAATGGCACGATGGTAGAAATCATTTTTGTCTAGTGTCGTTAAAGGAGCAGTTTTTTATTAAGTCAGGGAATAGAGCATTATCTGGTGTTAAAATATCCACAGACTATGTTAAAAAATCTGGAAAACAAAGTAGTAGTGTGTCTATTGCAGTTTAATTTATGTATGTGGAACATGGTAATCAAAAGTGAAAATAATTTTACAAAGGCCAGGTAAGGAATGATTAGTTTTATTATTATAACATATCACAGTTGTTGTTATAAATTTCTTAGTACATAAAACACTACAGAGTATAATAAGCAATTAGTGTAGGCAATAAGTTACAGAAATGTTTTTACTACTTTGAAGTTGTTAGTCATTTTATCAAAACATATATTTATTTCTTCAAATAACTTTAACCTTTCCAAGCCTTGGACTCTGCATCTGCAGATGGGGCTAACGTGAGCTCTGCGCTCCCATTCAGCCGGGGAGCTCTCGCACCAAATGGTTGCACTATTTCCGCTCACCCACCTCACATGCAGGGCACAACTCTGAATTACTTCTGCCTTTTTACAAAACACAAATGTTCAAAAAACTAGATTTTCCTTTTTCGGTAGGTTATTTGGAGGAATATACCATAGCCTAAATATGGGAATCAAATAAACTTTGAATAATGGCAACATCAATAAAGTCCACAATTTCCCAAGAGAACTATTTTATAAAGACCCCAAATATTTGAATAACGGTGATTTTCAAAAACGGCTTTTAAGTTTTAAAGTATACATAGTTGCTGTGGTGGTACATGCCTATAACTCAGCACCCTACGACGGTGAGTGAGGACTGCAGATTAGAGTCCAGCCTACACATTTTAGTGGGATGTGTCTCCAAATTAAAATAAACAAAGGGCTGGGGATGTTCAGTGTGATGGTCCTGGGTTCCATCCTCAATACTGGGGAGAAAAAAAAGATAAAGATGACTAGGTAGGGGTGACGAAAAAGGAATAATAAATAAGCATAAAAAGAATGAAAAAGTAGCACGGGTAAAAACAATGCAGTATGGATGTTAGATGGTAGATATTTTTAACTTCCTTTCAGAAGGTGTTTTGGGGGATATGAAAATTGTAAAGTATAGAAAAGTTGAGCCTGGAGCCTGGCACGACATTTGATTCTGATATTTCTATTACTGTTGCTGCTGGACTGTGTTTTATGAGTAACACAATAGGGAGAAGGGAAAGGAGTAGAACATCATGCAAAAAGAATATCAGACCATTTCTCAATTAAATGCTACAGAGTACATATGTAGGCTTAAATAAATGCATCAGTGTATATAATCATTCAAATCAACTATATCTTAATACTTATTAAAATCACTCTCTAAATATAACTTAAATGTCCACAAATATGGTAGAAATCTCACAATGAATTAGAGACTTGTCATCTGTAAGATCTGAAAAGTTAGTAAAGCTGTATTAGTGACAGGGTATCACTCAATGAGATGGTATTATGATGCACTGTATATCCTGTGCTACACTGGATCACATACATTTTTTCTACAGGAAACTGAGACACAGGTAGGTAGAGATTCCAATACAGCATGATATGTGCCTGACAGATGATATAATGAATGTTATATAAGTATGTAATGAGATAAACAATCCAGGATGGAAGGTTGGGAAAATGTCCAAAAAAAAAAAAAAAAAAAAGTCCTGTTCAAGCCAAAGGAGGTGGTAGTAAGACAGGAGCCCTGGGTAAAACTGCAGGCAAAGGAAAGAGCATTGCACCCAGGGAGGAGAGGATGTAGGGAGACTTGAGGGGAAGGCAGGGCCAAAAGAACTCACACAGTACTTCCTACAAAGTTAAAAAGATTTAACGCAAGATAGCTTCGGGGTTACGAACATCGATGAGATTAGAGAAATATGGGGAGGAGACAGGGCAGATCAAACAGTGCTTACTTCCTAAGAATTCACAAAAAGAGGAAACCTGATAAAGAGTTTTGAACTGGAGTGTAACAGGATGCAATCTGTGTTTGACAAAGTTCGTCATGACGGACGGCTGGATTACAAGCTAAAAATGTGTAATCTTAGCTATTCGGAAGGCTGAGTTACAAAGATAGCTGGGGCCCAGAAGGTTAAGGTTAGCCTGGGCAGCAGGGCGAGAAGTGTTTTTTTTTTTTTTTTTTTTCTCTTTCTTTAACAAGTATTCATTGCTGTGGTTAGAAAAGATTGCAGAGAAGTAAGACTGGCAGTTGGGCTGCAAGACTGTCTGCGGGCTGATGTGGATCTTACCCGCATGATCACCATAGTAGGAATTCAGAAAGGTGGAGGGAAATGGGTGGATTTTGCAGGATTTAAAGATGGTTTAAAGATGCCAGGTACCCTCTCAAAATGTCTGTCTTTCACTGGAAAGGTGCTATTAGTTGAATCTTACTAGTAGTGCCACAGAAGACAATAGAGGGACTCCAAGGTTGCTTTTATTCTCGGATACCTCTAGGCTGATATCAGTAAGCACGTGGGCTGCTTGCTGTGAACAGGAGTGGCAGGGCTTTCATTTATTTTTATTCTTCCTTCTTGAGACAATCCTAATTATATTCATCCAGTACAGAAAGTGAGCTGCTCCTGCTTTACTCAACTGAAACCCAAAAACTACCAAATGATTAGACTAGTTTTCAGTGAGGAATTTAAAGAAGAAATTAATTCCTCACGACTCTCAACTGAAAATGGATAATTATAATATTTTTTAAAACACATTAGACCTTATTATTTTTGAAATTAAAAAAATGTTTTTATGGAGTCACAAAATTCTATCACTAAGAACCCTTTTAGAGACTACTGACATCATTTTATAGATGAATTATGGAGGTTAAATCATTAGCTCAAGGCCACCTGTGCTTGATTACTGACTTTTTTTTTTCCAAATTTGCAGTGTTGATTAAAAAAAGCAAAAGTTAGCACATATCATACCAAGACTCATAATGCCCTGATAATTTTTGTGCCAAAATAAAAAAGTTATTCTAACAGAACGTCTGAATTAAAATAGGATATAGTTTCTGTTCTTGATCATGTCTGCTTCTAAATTCTTTTGTTAAGTGATTTATGCAGATTTATCCAGAGCATAATTATCTTGATTAATATTGGGGAACATGTATTTATATCACCAATGTTTAACACAGTGCCACATGATTAGCTCTTTACAAATAATTAACACTCTTGTATATAAAATTTCATAATTTCATTTCAGATTATGAAGTACCAACTAATATTTTCAAATTTTTAATCATCTGTAAATAAAAGATTCAGCAGAAATATTAGAGTGATATAGTAACTCTAATACTACAGTTCAGTGAGACATTAAACCACATTTTTTTGTTTTTGCAGCAATCACATATTTTTCTGCTGTTTGTCTTTTTGCCCTTAAGTGTTTGACACATTTAGAAAAATGAAGTTACTAAAATAAGGAAAAAATAAAAGTATTATTCTGAAAATGATTTGACCATTTTCACAGTAAAGTGTGAAAATCCTGTCTAAGATTATTTAATCAAACCAGAAGCTTCTTTTCTACTCTCCAATTCAGGAGACAAATATTAAATAAGTTTTATGACTTTCAATAAGATTTGTCAGAATATTTCTGACAAATATTCTGGTAGACTCTTAACTAGATCTGCTATTCCCCTTAAGAAGCAAAACAAAATTCCCTGCATTTCCTTACATGACTTGAGCAGTGACCTAACATTTTTCATGTTACTTAAGAAAGACCCATGGTTTAATTCATTAAGTGCTTAACATGGCAATGACACAAAATGTTAGAATTATCAGACAAGGATTCTGATGCAGTCATCACAAAGGTCTTTCAAACAATCACAAATATGTTTGAATCAAATGAAAAAAATAGTTTCAGCAAAGGAAAATCAAATGATAAATTTTGAACTAAAAAATTCAACAGCAGAATTGGTGAACTTAAGGATAGAATACAAGGAATTGCCCAATATGAACAACAAGGAAACATGGCTGAAGAAAGAAGTCTTAGGGATGTATGGCTAACAAAAGATCTACCGCTGAGTCACTAGAGTCCTAGAAAAAAAGGGAGAGAGGTTAGGCTGAGAAGGTATTTGAAGAAATGATGGCTGAAAATTTACTAACTTTGAGAAAAGACAAACCTATACATTTAAGAAACTGAACAAACCTCAAACAAGATAAACACAAAGATCACACCAAGATACATTCTAATCAAACATGTGAAAACTAAAGACAGAGTCATGAAAACAGAAATGAGGTTCTTTTGGCATGAGGGGAAAAGGAAGGTTAAAAAATATTAATTATTGGCAAGGATCTTAAATTCTTCATTTGTCGAGTCCAACTTAGTCATCTGCCCTTTAATTAATCTAACACACATAGAACATTATTATACATTTAAATTGTGCTGGATACATGGGGAACACTTAACAGTTCTATTCTTGTAGCTATTCCACAGCAAATATCACCCCTCAAAACAAA
>RJWM01016251.1:0-45755 GCA_004363535.1 Dasyprocta punctata | reverse complement strand
CCCTCGGCGCTTGGGAACACACCATGGCGTAGGAGCCCAAGAGGAAAGAAAACTAGAAACATCCCTGAAACTACCCTCGCCAAGCTCCGAGCCCCTGGATCTCCATCAGAAGAGGCGCACAGAGCCACACTGGGCGGCACCAGCCCACTTCTGTCCTCCCTGCAGCTGGGCCCAGACCTCCCGCACCCGCTTCTCCTTTAGGCCCTAGCACGGGCTCGCCCCTCTCCCCGACACCTGTCCAACATGGCGCCCACGGAGCCCGGGCCTGGCGGCTTCGGCGCGGCGCGGTGCTGCTGGAGCCTGGCTCAGTGCGCGGCATGGCGAGCACTCTCGGAAATGCGCACTGAAGACGGGACACTGAGTGGCTGTGAGGGCCCAGAGTGAGAAGGTGGCCGCCCCCACACCCGGACGCACCTCTCTCTAACTACACGGGGACCGCAGTGCTCCAAAGAGAGAGGTGGCTTCCTTTTGGAGGAGTTACTGAGATTAAAAATCCAGCACGGCGGATTTTTAATTCTCCATAAACTACTGAATTCTACGCTTTTAAAGGGTAGGGTGTGTTCTTTTTTCTGTTTTGTTTTTCTGTGGTAGTTGGAATTGAACCTAGGGGCTTGCACGTGCTGGGTAAGTGCCTTATCACTGAGCTACATCCCCAGTCACCCCTCTTCTGAGACAGTCATACTAAATTGCCCAGGATGGCCTCAAATTTGTAATCCTGCCTCAGCCTTGCCAGTAGCTGGGATTACAGGTGTCCACCACCACACACAGCTTAAAGGGTTAGTTTTAGGATACAAAAATTATACATCAATTTGAAAAATTCATGTTTGATGAAGTTGAATTATGTGGCCCCAACCCACAAGGACTGACTCAGAGCAAGGATCAGAAACAACAGCTATTAGGCCAGGCGTGTTGGCACATGCCAGTCATGCTACCACTTGGGAGCTGAGGCAGGAAGATCGCTGTGAGTTCAAGGCCAGCCTGGGCTACAAAGTGAGTTCTAGGCCAACCTGAACTGCACAGTGAAATCCTGTCTCAAAAAAACGAAACAAACAAACAAACAAATGACAACTATTATTCTCAGTAAATGGCACGGACTCAGGGGCCTGAAGATCTGAGTCCTTTGGCCAAGAGTAGGGAAGGGGGCATCACAGGTGGTGAACTTTGTCTGGGACATGCTGAAGCCAGGGAGCTTGGAGAACCTGCAAACTGGGGAACTGGGGTGACTGTGGGGACAAAGTTAAAGAGACTAGGGATGGAGCAGGGTGACTGGGGAGATGGGAAGCACACAGAGGCCTGAGACAGCGCACAAGGTAAGGGGAACACCATTCCTCTGGAGCACACAGAGTCCTCAAGATGCCTCTGCCCTCTAAATGCCCTCCTTTTCTTCCTTCCTTTGTAATAGAAACCCTGGTTTTAGTTAGGCACATGAGCCAGGGATTTAGCTCAGCGGCATAAGCGCCTGCCTGGTGAGCGCAAGGTCATGAGTTCGATTCCTGGTACCAGCAGAAAAAAAAAAAAAAAGCCATCACAAGTTAGGCACATGACTGTCTGCAGTAAAGCTAACTTCCCAGACTCCCTTGCAGCCTGTAGGGCAGTGACCATGCTCTGTCTGATGAGATCTGAGTAAAAGAAACTTGCAGTTATTCAAAGCTTCATTCTTCAGTCAACCATGGTCGTCTGAAAATAGTAAATGGAAAATTCTAGAAATGTACAGTTCCCGTTATAAACTGCAGCATTCTGAGGAGCATGATGAAATCTCAGACTACTCCATCCTGCCTAACATATCCACACAGTGTATACTACTTGCCTGTTAATAGTGTATACTACTTGCCTGTTAATAATCAGGTAGCTGAGCTGTGTTCAAACTGCCCTTATTTTATTTAGTGATGACCCCAAAGGCCAAGAGCAGTAATGCTGGCAATCTTATTACCTCACATGGTTTTTTGAAATTATTAGTTATCAGGCCAGGGATTTAGCTCAGCGACATAAGCACCTGTCTTGCAAGCACAAGGTCCTGAGTTCAATGGATCCCTGGTACAAAAAAAAAAAAAACTATTAGTTATTATGACTGTTTTATTGTGTGTGTTGGGAAAAAACAAAACCTTGTGTTTTTTGTGGGGTTTTTTTGTTTTTGTTTTTTTCCCTCTGTTCTCACACCACTAAAATCAACATACCTGAGAATGGTAGTATACACCTGAAATCCCACCACTCAGGAAAACTGAGGCAGGAGGATTGCAAGTTTGAACCCAGCCTGGGCTACATAGTTGAGATCAAGGCTGGCCTGGACTGCTTAGTAATTCTTTGGCTCCAAAAACTGAAAGCAAAAATCAACATAGACTACTGACATGGAATGTGGGGTAGGGGCCCCACACACCAAGCTGCCCATCAATTCTGAGAAGCAGACAACAGGTGAATAGCCTCTAAAATAGTTCGGTTCTGGGCCAGGAATACAGCTCAGAGTGTAGCACTTGCCTGGCAAGCACAAGGTCCTGAGTTCTATTCCTGGTGCCAAAAAATAAATAAATAAATAAAATAGTTTAATTCTGACAATGAGATTCCACAGGTAGGAGCCTCGTCCCCAAGACTGCCCGCCCACCATTCAGAGGCAGTCACAAGCCCTGGGTTGTTTTACCTCTACATGTGACCCTTCACCTGTAAATCCGGGTGCCCACAGTCCCTCTTCAGCTTCAATTGCTTTGTTTGAGCTGCTCGTAGAATGTAGGAAAATGCTTATTTATGTTTATTCATTTATTATAAAGAATCCTGGGCTGGGGATTTAGCTCAGTGGCGTAAGCTCCTGCCTGGCAAGTGTGAAGTCGTGAGTTCCATCCCCAGTATCAAAACAACCCAAAAGAATCCTACAAGCCTGGGGGTATGTTTAGTGGTAGAGCTCTTGCCAGTGTGGTAAGGCTCTGGGTTCCATCCCCAGCACCGTCTAAAGGACAGAGGTGAAGGGGCACAGAGCACAAGGTCTGGGAGAAGGTCCTCCGTGGATTCGGCAGTTTGGAAACTCCAGAACTTTAGGTTTTCACAGACGGTGATACAGTGACACAGTGACACGTCATCCCATAGGTGTAACTGGAGCACACACAACCCTGTCAAAATGTGATTGGACAAAAGAGTCTAATCTAATGCTAATAGATGGGTGCGGAGACCCAGCCAGGCCTGTCTGTTCACATGCTCCTCGGTCTCTGTCCAGGCTTCTTCCCTCCCAGGCATGGGCAGGACCGAGATTTTTTTTTTTTTTTTTTTTTTTTTTTTGGTACTAGGGATCCAACTCACAACCTTGTGCCTGCCAGGCAGGCACTTAAACCACTGAGTTAAATCCCCTTCCGAGTGCTGGGATTATAGAAGTGCACCACCACACCCAGCTGGGTCCAAGAATTCTTTTATGTCCAGCTCCAAGACAGAGAGGGAAAGACCAGAGTTTTCTAAGGCCTACTTCAGGAAGGGAGTTACGTGTTAGGAACCAGGATCAAAAGCAGTCATTCTCAAACCAAGCTTGGTGTGTATAGCTGTAACCCCAGCGCTCTGGAGGCTGAGGCAGGAGGATCACAAGTTTGAGGCCATCCTGAGCATCATAGGAAGATGCTGTCTCAAAATAACATTTAAAATGGGCTGAGACGTAGCTCAGTGGGAGAGTGCTTGCCTAGCATGAACAACACCCTGCATTCTATCCCAGGTACTAGAAACACACACACATACACACAGAGTTGTCATGGGCTGATTTTTTCCTCCTGATCTGAAGTTCCTTCTTTCTACTATCTATACTATGGATTTGATGACTGGAATTCAAGCAGCTATATAGGATGTTAAAGAAGAATGTTTAAAGGCTGGAGATACAGTTCTGTGGTAGAGTACTTACTTAGCCTGAATTCAATCCTTAATACTACCACCAAAAAAAAAAAAAAAAAGAAAAATAGAAAAAGACATGTTTAAAATGGCAGAGCAGCGGGGCGTGGTGGCACACGCCTTTAATCCCAGCACTCGGGAGGCTGAGAAGGAGGATTGCTGTGAGTTCGAGACCAGCCTGGGTTACACAGTGAGTTCAAGGCCAGCCTGAACTGCACAGTGAGACCCTGTCTCAAAAGAATAAGGCCCGGATACAGCTCAGTGGCGTAAGTGCCAGCCTGGCAGGCATGAGGTTGTGAGTTCGATCCCCAGTACCAAATAAAAATAAAATAAAATAAAATGGCAGAGCATACTGGGTGTGGTGGCACACACTCATAATCCCAGCACTGGGGAAGCTGAGGCAGGAGGATATTGGTGAGGTTTTTTTTGTTTTGTTTTTTGGGGCGTTTTCTTTGCAGCACCGGGAATCAAACTCACAACCTCACGCCTGACAGACAGGCGCTTAAACCACTGAGCCAAACTCCCAGCCCTGGTTTTTTGAGGCAGGATCGCACTATGTAGCTCAGGCCGGCCTTACGCTTGCGTTGTAGCCCAAGCCGGCCTCGAACTCACCACGCTCCTCCTATCTCAGCCTCCCGAGTGCTGGAATTAAAGGCGTGCGCCACCCCGCCCGGCTGGATATTGGTGAGTTTGAGGCCAGCCTGAAATACACAGCAAGACCCTGCCTCAGAAATAAATAAATAAATAAATAAGCAGAGCAGAATAAGAAGTGAGTACCAGTAATCATGCAGCTTCTGCACTAGCTCTAGATTATCTAAGCATATCTGTGAGCTAAGCCTCTATCTTAAATCACTGATATTTATCTGTGTCCCTCCCATGCAGAGCTAGGTCTACCCCACCAGGTCCAGTTACTACTGAAACGATGGAGCTAAGTAAGAAGCTGGAGAAAGGCTCTATCCCCGCCGCCTGTCTCCTTCACTTCTTCATGCCGTCCCCAGTTATGTGTGGAATGCTTCCTGCACTCTCCAGTCTGAGCAAAGCCCTTCTGTTAAGCAAAGAGCCCTGACTACCAGCTCCAGCAAGCAATGTTGGTTTTGGTACAGTTAACACGCTTACTAACATGTTTATTAACATTAGGAATCTGCATTTACACAGATGCTACCCAGACTCCTCCAGAAGCCACAGGAAGGCACACGGCCTCTCCACCCCTATGTCACTCAACGTCAGCACCACTGAGTGAAGGCCCCAAGCCACCGGTCTCCAGTGCCCCTCACTGTGGCATCTGTGAGGCTGCTATCAAAGTCCAGTCTCCGGGCATGGTGGCACATGCCTTTAATCCCAGCACTCAGGAGGCTGAGGTAGGAGGAGCTTTGTGAGTTCTAGGTCCGCTTGGGCTACAATGAGAGCGCAAGGCCGGCCTGAGCTACATAGTGCGACCCTACCTCGAAAAACTAGGGCTGGGAGTTTGGCTCAGTGGCCTAAGTGCCTGTCTGGCAGGTTTGAGGCTGTGAGTTTGATCCCTGGTGCCGCAAAAAAAAAAAAAAAAAAAAAAAAAAAAAGTCCAGTCTCCACTATAAGTTTCAGGGATGCCAGGACTCCTGCAACCCTCCCTGCTTCTCAGGTCCCAGGTTTGCCTCTCTCTAGGGCCTGGATGATCCCCTGAGATGTCTTCTCCACTCCTTAGCCTGTGAAGCTTCAGCTGACAAATAAGAGCAGTGGTGGTAAACCTAAGGCACGCATGCCACAGTGGGCTATTTATTATCATTGAAAGTTCTGTAAGGTTTACCATGGCTAATCCAGAGAATCCTGGCAGAAGATAGACAGCAGAGAAGCAGGGCTATTCTCCCCACTGTATCAAAGGGAAAATTGAGGCTCAGAGAGGCATCTTCCCGTGCAGGAATCAGTAATGACAAAATTGGGAGAGGACTTCTGTCCTAATTCCTTCTTTTCCCTATGGACCTGCAGAGTCTATCATGGAGATAAGTGCTTCGCTCTGCAGTAGTGGGATTGAACCCAGGGCCTTCACACTGAGTTACACCTCCAGCACCCACACCTTTTTAAAATTTTTTTTTTTTTTTTTTTTGCGGCACTGGAGACTGAACTCACAAGTCACTGAGCCAAACTCCCAACCCTGGTTTTTTGAGGCAGGGTTGCACTGTGTAGCTCAGGCTGGCCTTGCGCTCACACTGTAGCCCAAGCTGGCCTCGAACTCACAACGCTCCTCCTACCTCAGCCTCCCAAGTGCTGGGATTAAAGGCATGCGCCACCACACCCGGCTCCTTTTTAAAATTTTGAGACATGTTCTCACTAAGCTGCTAAGTTGCCCAGACTGGACTCAAACTTGCCATCTTCCTGCCTCAGCCTCCCAGAGTGGTAGGATTGCAGGTGTATATCACCACAACCAGTGTTTGTTTGTTTGTTTGTTATGTTGACCTTTTGGCCACCAACAGCCCAGGGAGGCACATGAACCCTCTGCCAGGTACAGCACTAGGTCTCCAGTGCCCTCCGGTCCAGGCCACCATGACCTGGCCTGCTCTAATCTCCAGTGTGCTCTGGTCTGGAAGGTCCACCCTGAGATGGGTGCCAGATTCTCCTGCCAGGTGCCGTCTGTTCTGGACACCTCCAGGGCCTGGAATGGTGCCCAGGGCTGGCCCCATCCCTGCTGGACACCCCTCACCCTGCAAAGCTGAGCTGCACGCTCAGCAACCAGGGTCACCATGGTCAAAGTCCCACCTCTACCCACACCCAGCCCTGACCAGACCGTCCTAAGAGGCCACCTAGGCCCAGGAAGCCCTTTTATTCTGGACTAGAGGCTCAGCCCATGGCTGCAGACACTGGAGGGGGTGCTTCCTCTGAGGCCTTTCTGGGGCTCTGCAGCCCAGATAAGAGCCCAAGGCGGGTGGACACAGAGGTGGCCAAGTGACAGAAATGGAGATGGGGCTTCCCCTGCTGGCAGGAGTCGGAAGAGAGTCCAGAGGCTCACAGGGGCCCTTGCAGGAGGCCCTCAAACTCATTCTCCCCTTTATGCCACTGCAGGATTAAGAGATGGTGTCCCGAAAGAAAGGACTTTAGCAAGGACCACACTGTAACCCAGGGTGGGCAAGGGGAGGAGACAGGTTACCATGGATACAAAAGAGCCCTAAGCCACCCTCCTGTCCCCACCTGAGACCTCAGGGCTGGCAGGTTGTGGGAAAGAATCACAGGGACAAAGGTTGGTATCCCGGGCACTCAGGCGGCTGAAGACCTGGCGTGCCGGCAGGGTGGTGGGCACCTCCTCCCAAGTGCCCCAGCATCACCGCCCCCTTGCACCGTTAGCCAATGGCCCCAGTGTGCCTCGATGCTCCTCCCAGCATCGCCGTGATCAGAGCCTTCCCTTCCGCCCGCCAGGCGCCTCTCCCTGGTGCCCAGCCCACTGGGCTGCACTGGCTGCCCACTATGAACCTGACCTGTCACTGGCCCAGGGAAAAAGTCCAGTGGCCCAAGCTGGCCACAGGTACAGAGGCAAGAGACTTGACTTAGTGACTTCCGGTTGACCTCAGGCACCCTCTCATCCCTGTCATCCCAGCTCCAGCCTGGGGCTGTCCCACGCCCCTGCCCCCACCCCACAGCGTTGTCATTCCTGCTGCCTCCAGGGTGGTGACTTGCAGGGCACACCCTGCCCTGGAGCCCAGCACTGTGAGGAGAGCCCCCAAGGCCTGCCCAGCCTGCAGAGCCCAAAGCCAGGGCAATGACAGACCACACCTCACTGTGCCCAGCACATAGTAAATGCCCTGTAGGTGGCTGTCCCTCTTAGACTGTGACCTCCTAAACACAGCAGGGGCTTAACAACTGCTGCCTGCTCATGCATCTGGCTTCCCAGGGCAAAGAGGCAAGGCCCCAAGAGCAGGGCTCCAATGCCCCTCCTCAAGGCCTGGCAGGGACCCCGGCTACTAGTCTCCCACTCCCACAAGCTGTGGGCCAGGCCTCACCTACAATCCGCCCCTCAGTGGAGCCCCCCGGCCAGCCAGCCAGTGCCAATGCACCTGAGGCCCTTCCCAGGACATGGTTAGAACCTAAAGAGACGAGGGCTGGGACCCAGTGGGGAGGCCTAGAGCCAAGGCTCCTGTCCCAGGGTTCAAGCCACATGAGAGCAGGCAGCACCCCAGAGCAACTTCAAAAGATCCTAGAGTGGCCAGAAACACAGCTCAGGAGTATGGCACCTGCCTGGCAAGCACAAGGTCCTGAGTTTGAGTCCTGGTACCAAAAAAAAGATCCTGGAGTGTGTCAAGCCCACATCTGCCTGGGGCCTTCCCTGTGCTCCCTGCAGCCCACAACATCCTTGCTCTGAACTCCAAAACCCCCACCCTGCCTTCAGCACCTGCTCCGCCTCTAAAGCCCTTGGCTCCACCTGTGGCTGTGTCACGAGGCCCTCAGCGGGCAGCAACTCCACACCAAGCAGGCAGATGAGAACAAGAAGTGTTTAATTGCAGGAACGTGGCCAGCACTCGGGCCACATGACTGAAGCTGAGGCAGGGCCAGGGCCTTCCGTCCAGGCCCAGCAGGTGTGACAGGAAAGGGCAGAGGGAGCACCTGCGCCAGGGCCTCAAAGCTGCGAGAGGATGTTGGAGGCCAGGCTGCAGGTGAGGCCTGTGCCATCTGGCTCCACATTCAGGGCTTTTACCACGCCGTTCTCTATCACCATGGAGAACCTGCGGAGGGGGCGGGGGAGGGTGCGGATCAGCTCAGCCCCACAGGCAGCGGGGGGAGGAGTCAAGAGTTCCAGGGAAGCCCCGTGAAGACCTCTCAGGCTTTTCACCTCTTGAGCCGGCGATTCCCAAAAAGGGGTACCAGTGAATTGTCCAGTAACAAATCTGTCTCCTGAGAAGAGAGATGGAGAAATGCGTCAGGAACCCCCGGGACAGGCCAAAGGCTGCTCTCCACACTACCACGGCCCTCCACGCCCTGCTCCGGAAGTCCCCGCAGGAAGTGGCTGCAGGCACACCCTCACCTTCCCAAAGGCCCCAGTGGGATCAGCCAGGAATCGAATCTGAGGATGCAAAGAAGAAAAGGTCACAAAAAAGCTACTACCTGGCCCCAAGCCCTGCACCCACCCACCCCATGTCCAGCTCACCTTGCCTTCCGCTTTGTGGGCTTTACCCCACTCTCCAGTCACAAAGACATCGTTAACACTCAGACATGCCACCACCTGTACCCCCTTGGCCTTCAGAGCCCCGGCCTGCTCCACAAACCCTGGCAGGTGGGTCTAAAAGTGGGGGGGCGGGGGAAGAGTCAACAAAGGAGTAACTGCATTGGTCCACAGGCCCCCTTCACCTCCAGGCCCTTCTCATTTCCCCAACTCAATGCCTTTGATCAGGCATGATAACTGTGTGAACCATTAGATTCCCTTTATGCCTTGCCACTAGGAAGCTCGTATCAAAACCATGACCCTCCTATGGCCAGTTTCTGTTTGTTGGTTTGTTTTTTGTTTTTTTTTTGAGACAGGGTCATGATATCACTAAATTGCCCGGGCTGGGATTGAACTTGCAATCCTCCTACCTCAGCTTCCCAGAATGCTAAGACTACAAGTGTATACCACCACACTCAGTTTCAGAACTACGTCTTACTTGCCCAAGTCCACATACTTTCCAGGGTGCCTGTCATCCAGCAGCATCAATAAAATTTAACTGTAGTCCTTTTCTCCTACATTCTGGGAACTATTACTTTGTCCTGGCTCCGCTTGTATTTCCTGGAGTCGCTGAACTGCTCTCTCAACTGTCTCACCATTTACCTACTCCTGCTGCAAGCTGTCTCTGGACAACAGAAGACAGAAAAACTGAGGAGCCTCACCTTGGAACACCCAGGGGTAAATGCCCCAGGGACTCCAAACAGCACACCTTTCTTGCCCTTGAACAGTTCTGCCAGGTTCACCTTGTTCCCAGGCTCCCCTTCAAACACCTCCACAGAGGGGATGGCATCGCCCACCTGGAGGGAAGAACACAGGGTAAGGGGGGAGGGGGAGCAACCAGAGCAAGGGGACAAAACCTAGCAGCTGGATACGCTGCAGTCAGGACTGAAACACAACAGGACAGTCCAGCCTGTCCCCTCCCTCCATCACCAAGTTACTCCATATCCTCTAGGTTTCAAGGTAGCCTGGCTCTGCTTAAGAGGCCGTTGGTAACAACAGAGAAGGGGAGAGGCAACCTCCCCGAATGTCGCAACATTGTGCAAACACCTGCCTAGGCTGAAGAAGGGGTGTGGAATAAATGGGCAGAGGTGAGGTTTCTCCTGACAACGTGGCCAGAGAAAACCCTGGCCAGGTCTGGATGTCCCAACCACACCAAGCCAAAGAGGGCTGGAAAAGTTAGGGGAGAAGTCCAGTCACCTGGGAGCTACCACGGAGGAAGGAATCTTGAGGGGGGCACGACCAGTCCACCGGGGTTGGAAGAGGACATCTTGGGGTCAAAGGAGGCAGCCAAAAGGGGAGGGAGGTTCAGGGACAGGGGAGTCTCTGAGGAGCCCAGAGATAGGAGGTGGAAGGGATCTCACAAGACGGTGGGAGGGGGAGGGAGGAGGCCGAGGATGGTTCTGGATTATGGGATTAAAATGAACAGAACTCAGAGTGGTGGCACAGGCCTACACTTCCAGCCACTGGGGAGACTGAGGAAACTCAGCCAAACCTTGTCTCAAAAAAGGACTAGAAGGGCCGCGGATGTAGCTCAGCGGCACAGCGCCAGCCTGGCAAGCATGGGGCCCTGAGTTCGATTCTCGGTACCAAAAGAGCAAATAGTTTTTTTAAAAAGCCCTTGGGCCGGGAGTTTGGCTCTGTGACTTAAGCACCTGTCTGACAGGCGCGAGGTTGTGAGTTCAATACCCGGTGGCGCAAAAAAAAAAAAAAAAAAAAAAAAAAAAAAAAAGCCCTTTAAAAAAAGGTGGGGCTGGGAATGTAGTTCAGCAGTCCTTGGAAGCGAGGGCAGAAAGGTGAGATTCAGCCATGGAGTGGAGACAGTTGTAGGATAGGCTGTGGAAGACAACACTAGGTTCAATGGACCCACAACCACGTCAGAAGACAGGACAAAAGCTGCCCAGTATTGTCACAAAAGCGTGTGGAGGTGCAGCAAAGGATGCGTAGACCAGTTGAAAAGCGGCCCTGCGCTGAAAGAGACCCTTCCAGAAGGTAGAGGATGGCGTGAGTGGTACGCGGTCGCCCGGAAAGAATGGGGACCCGTCACTGGATGCGCACCGTGTACGAAGGACTAGTCGAGATCGGGGCTCAAGAGCCTCGGGAATATCCCAGGTGACTGGGGGAAGGGGGGCGCGAAGCGATTAAATTGGCAAGGACGGAGGGGCAACCTTGCTGAGGGACCTCGAAGGCAGCGGGGAGGGATCCAGGGAGCAGGAGAGACGGCGACACCCCAACGAGTGGAACGGGGTCCGCCTTAGGGAGATAGAGGGGTCAGGCCCAGCAGGGCCAGTGGTCACCTTAATCGGGGCCATAGCTGCGGCGGCGCTGCGGAAACCGCGGGCCCCGTCACGCGCCCACCCTCCTGCTCCTTCTACCGATCGCCGACTCGCTGCTACCGCTGCACCCCGACGGATAGCTGCGCCACTGAGAACCGACCCAGCCAGGCGGACCAGCGCACTCAACTCCGCCAGCCCCATACCCGCCCCCGGCTGCACCTCCCCGCCCACCGACCCTGCCAAAGGCCGAGCCGAGGCCGCACTGCCCCACTGCGCGTGCGTATGCGCCAGCGCGCCGGGCGGGGCTTTTGAGCTCAGGGTTTATTTGCATTAAGGGATGGGCTAATGACGTATGTACAAATGAGGCGGACTTTCGGCGGTAGCGCAGTTCATTTGCATAGAAGGAGGTAATGGCGCTCTTTAGATAGGCCTAACTTATGGGTAGGGCAGTATTTCCGTTCCTTAAACGGAAAAACAAGGGACAAAAAAAACGATAGGCTCCGCCGTAGGCCTAACAGGTTTATTTAACAAAGAGCCTCTGCATTGCAGATGTTTTACATATGATTTGCATTTTACCTATGCGGGGTTTGGTTTGGATCATAGTAAACCCCCCCAGAGACGCTTCCGGTAGTAACACAAACCCGGACCACCTCATCCACACAGAACCACTCTGTTAAGCACGGGAAGGTCCAACAAGTTCGCCACTTCCGGTTCTCCCGGACACCCAATAGCGTGGAGAGCGGAGCGGCTCCGGAAGTAACGCTCACATTAGGGCGGTATTTTCCGGTTCCGGCTTGGCGGGATCCAGTGGGACAACATGAAACTGCTCACTCACAACCTCCTGAGCTCGCATGTGAGGGGGGTGGGGCCCGCTGGCTTCCCCCTGCGCCTCCAGGTACTGCTCGAGGGTCTCTTGTGCCTTTCCCGGGCGGGATAGAGGAACCGGGGTCCCGTCTCTGCCTCACGAAACCTCCGCCCCGCAGGCCACCGAGGTCCGCATCAATCCAGTGGAGTTCAACCCAGACTTCGTGGCGCGGATGATCCCCAAAGTGGAGTGGGCGGCACTTCTGGAGGCGGCCGATACCGTGAGGACCCTTCCCTCGCCGCGCAGGCCGCGGAACGGTGGCGGGCTCACCCTTGCACCGGCCCCGAACCCCGTTTGAGGGAGGGAGGGACGTTTGCGTGCCCTGAGATGATTTAGGCTTCTTGCCCGTAGTTGCACCTGAAGGAGGTGCCCCGCCAGCCGACTGAGGGGTATGAGCACGATGAGGACTTTCTGAGGAAGATGCACCACGTGTTGCTGGAGGTGAGAACCGTGCAATCACCTGCATCCCCCACCGCTCACTTTGAGGCTGCTGGTCAGCTCTACCCCTACCCCCTCACACACAGGTGGAGGTGCTGGAGGGCACCCTGCAATGCCCAGAGTCTGGACGTCTGTTCCCCATCAGTCGCGGAATCCCCAACATGCTGCTGAATGATGAGGAGACGGAAACCTAACTGTGACAGACACCAACCAACTTAATGTTTTGTGACCCTGTCAATATTTGATGAATGTTCTGTTGTTGTCATGCTTAGCCCCAAACCTTGACCCAGTGACACACCAAACACAGTGTTCTTGAGCTCCATAGTATATCTTTTTTTCTCTCTCTCTCTCTGACTCATTAAAGGTTCAAAACCAAAAGCGGTTTCTTTTTGCAGCAAATATACATTAAAATAGAGTCTCTGTACAGCCAAGGGTTCAGGCCTTGGCTTCCCCATGTCCCTGCGCCTCCCTGGCCAAACCCAAAAATAAATATAGTGTTATTGCTCTGCAGGGCATAGAGGCAGTGCTCTCCTGACCCCCTGAGGAGGCTAGGTGGGGAGCTCATGGGGGGCCCTGGCTGCCCCAGGGGTCCAGGGGCTGGAGCCTGCTTGGAGTTATTGCTTTGAGGAGGGGGCACTAATGCCCAATGCAAATGATGAAGAGAGGAGCGAAGGGGGCAGGGGCCTTTGCTCTCCCAAGTCCCCCTCTACTCTGGAGAGGAAGTCAGATTAAGCAGCAGCAAAGCATCACCCACTGGGAGACTCTGGCCTCCATCCCCTTCCCTCCCTGAGATCGGCTTTCTGCCTGCCATATCCCCTGCAGCCCCCTATGGCTTCCGCAAGGCCCCCTTAACACTCGGGGGGCACATTATGGCTTGCAAGGGGCAGCACTGTGCCCAGTCTGGGCATTCACATTCCCAGCTCCTGATACTCCCCAAGAGGGGAGAGGAGGGCATGGGGGCCTGCTCCCAGGTGCTGATGGCATTGCCCTGGCCCTGCCAGCAGGCTGTAGCACTGCCCAGACCCCAGTCTGCCCCCTTAGGGCTGACCCCATGCTGAGCAGGTCCGTCAGCGCCCTGACCTGTCCCACCCCTTGCCTCAGTCCATCATGGCCTCGAGCATCTCCAAGAACAGCTTGTGCATGGGCACCTTGCCCTCCAGCTTCACCCCATAGAAATGGGCCAGCACTTTGCCCGCTGTCTGGCGGAGGAGCGGTAGGGTGAGCAGCAGCCTGCCTGCCCGCCGCCTCTCAGCACCCCCTCCAGGGCCAGCCCGGCCAGCTTCGTACTCCAGCAGGGCCTCGTGCAGGGCTTCTCGCAGCTGTTCCACAGCCTCAGCATCTTCAATGTGCACAGAGTCTGCAAGGAAGGGGCCAGAACTGTCACCCTGGGCCACCTCAGGAAAAGGCAAAACTCACATCTATTTGAGCACTGCTATGAGGCCTAAGGAGGGGCCAGTATGGATTTGCTGACTGACGGGTTCCTGACCATGAGCCAAGGCCCACCCTGTCTCCTTCAGCTTGGCCACTCTTGTCATCCCCTCCCCAAAAAACTAGCTTTCCACATTAGCATGGCTCAAACTCCTGTGTGCAGTTTGGGACTGCCCTTCACTTGCTTTGTGACTTTTATGAAATCATTGTTCTTCCCTTGGCCTGTTTTCCTTATCTGCAAAATGGGGTGTTGTCAGGGGCCTTATAGGGAGATCTGTGGGTGAGTGCTGGGTGCCTGCCCTGGACTCACCTGAATTGGCAAGGGCCAGGGCCTTCAGCAAGACATATTCCTCTCGCTCCAGCCGCAAGGCCTGCAGGCGCCGCACCAGCTGCAGCAGGGCTGCCCCCAGCTCCCCAAGGCCAGCTGCCCGAGCCCCCTCTTCATCCAAGACCAAGTCCTCAGCAAAGGCCAGCTCATCCTGCAGGGGCAGTGAGCGCTGGGCCACACCCAGCACCAGTACCTCCATCCATACGCTCTGCAGTACTGACATCTGGTCAGACAGTGATAGTGACGAGAAGCCTGGAGGGCAGTGGGGAGCAGACCTGGCTGAGCAAGTGCCTTAGAGCCAAGGACGACCTACCCTGCTTGGGAAAGCCCCAGGACATCCCTTTACCTGGGATGCTCTTGGCCCAGCTAATGGTGACCACGATCTCTCGGTCAAAGAGGTCACAGAGGGTGGCCACAGCCGGGAGGTGTCCATCAGGGCCAGCAGGGTCGGGCATGGCATACAGCTTCTCAGGCTCGACTACCAGCAGGTGCGACACCAGGGCGTTCACAGGGGCTGCAGCGATGGGGAGGACTAGTCAGGAGCCCTGAGTGCAGCAGCCTTCCGCAGGCCAGTGTCCTCCCTGGCAGGCCCCTGTGGCCTTTCTCCTCCACAGCCACTGGCCAGCTAGGAGACATCTCTCTCCAGAGAAAAGTGTTCACTATCTCCCAGGGAAAGTCTTGAGTTTCCAGGGAAGGTTTGCGGACAGTCCAAGTGTTAGAAAACCTCTCTGGTCCCAGCTGTACTCTTTGGTCCCCAACACATAAAAAGACAGTTTCGTAAATAGGAAAATGAGTAAGTGAATCCATGAAGGGGATCTATGGGACCCTGTACCCATAATACCAGATAGGTTTCCTGAAGTTGTACCACCCCTGCCCCAGAGCTCTGGGGACCAGTGTTCTTACCTGTCTTCCGGGGGCCTCCAGCTACTGCCAGGGGCCCTGCAGGGAAGGGACCTGGGAAGGGCAGCGGGTCCACCTCTGGCCGCCGCTTGTACTTCTGTCGCCCTCCCCGGACACGGTCCAGGCGCACCCCTTGAATTGTAGGACAGGGTGAGTCTGTAGGGCTGGGGTAGGCTTGCTCTGCAGAACTGTCCTCAGCCTATTAAGCAGAACTACCCAGGCCCTGCACCCTCACACTCAGGGGCCAGCCCCGCCCCGCCCCACCCTGCCCAGGCCCCACCCAGGACCCTGCCATGCTCACCCTCCTTGAGCATGCCCACCCGCAGGCACTTGGTGAAGCGGCAGGCTTGGCAGGCCTTGCGTCTCCGCTTGGTGATCTCACACTCATTGGAGGCTGGACAGCTATACTCGATGCTCCCTGCCAAGAAGAGTCAGGGCTCCAGTCGCGGTCTCCTGGGGCCTGGCGGGGGCCCAGTGGACAGGAAAGCCCTGACTCACCCTGGGCAAGCACAGGTCTGGGGGGACAGGAAGGAAAGGGAGAGCAGGGTGCCATAAGCAGCAAAAGGAGAGAATTGGCCACTGGATGGGGACCCTTCCCCAGACAAGGGAAGGGCAGGGACCAAGCAGTCTGGCAGGTTCTCTGCCCCAGACCTCTGGTTGAGCCACTCCACTGGCCACACTACCCTCATGCTGCTGAATCTAACAGTCAACTCAGTTCTCATCTTGTCTGTCTAAAGGAGCATCAAACACATGAATTGCATCTTGCTCCTAGAAACACTTGAACACTTTCTTCTTTTGCTTCTAGATGCCACTCTCTTTTCTTCCCACTTCTCACTACTTTGGTTTCTCTGCATCTCCCCAGCTCCTTTCATTGAAGCTGCCCGGGCTGGCCTGGCATCTCACCCTCACTCACTCCTGCGGCAATCTTACATCACAGGACTTGCCGATTTCTTTTTCTAGCCCAGACCTGCCTCAAGCACCACACTCACCAATCCAGCTGTATCCTGGACATCCCCTATGTCCAGAAGGCTTTTCAAACCTCACGCATTCTACACGAACCTGGACCTCCCCTGCCAAGCTTGCGAGTGCATTCATCCTACTGCCCGAGCAGACGCCTGTGTGGATCGCATCCCTTACACATTGTGTGCAACCTGTTAGCAAATCCTGGAGGCTTTATCTTCTCCTCCAACCTGACTCTGCCTCCAGCTTCTCCTGTCCCTGGCAACTGCTTCCCCCTGGATTTTATCACTGTCACCTTTCACCTCACTGGCCTGCTCTGTCCCCATAGGGATCCTGAGCCCTGTGTCAGCTCCTATCCCACCTCTGCTCAAACCCTCCAACGACTTCCCCTCGGACTCACCTAGCTGTCACCTTTATGACCTCTGCTCCACACCTGGTGTTTCTCAAACAGGGCTGCTTCTGGGCATGCAGCTCCCTGCCTGGGCTCCTGTCTGTCCTGCCTTCCACTCAAGCTCTTCCTCCTCACCCTATCCAGACCTTTGCCTCTTGTTACCTCGGGGAGGCCTTCCCTGGCCACCTGTGAAAATGCTAACTCCCCGCTGTAGGTATTCCTAGCTAACAAGTACACTTCCTTCTGTATCCTCATGAGGCTTCTGCACTCAGCTTGAGACACCCCCCAGGGAAGCCTTCCAGGACCCAGGCCTGTCCTTTGGTACATGCTTTGCTCCCTGCTTCTCCCTATTGTAGGCCAGCTGTGTTGTGTCTGGAACACTAGTCAGGACAGCGAAACACAAGTCTGAAAAGCTGTGTGGGGTCCATCCTGTCACCACCACTGACAAATTGTGTCACCCTAAGCAACTCACAGACCTAACCCCTTGAACCTGTTTTCCCAGCTATGAAACTAGGATGATAAAAATCATACTTGGAGCTGGGCTTGGTGATGGACACCTGTAATCCTAGCACTCTGGGAGCCTGAGGAAAGGGAACCACAAGTTTAAGCCCAGCCTGGGCAACTTAGTGAGCTCCTGACTCAAAGGGATACAGCTCAGTGTGAAGGCCCTAGGTTCAATCCCCAGTACCACATGCACACAAAAAGTACCTGCCACTGAAGGTGTGGCTCAGTGGTAGGGTACTCCAAAATAAAACCCAAAACAGCACTTAAGTGCTCAATAAATGACTGTATAGGGGGCCGGGGATTTAGCTCAGTGGTGCAGTGCCTGCCTGGTAAGTGTGAGATCCTGAGTTCAATTCCCACCACCCAAAAAATTAATTAATTATTTTTTAAATGACTATATAGGCTGGGGGTGGTGGGGCACGCCTTTAAACCCAGCACTCCAGAGGCTGAGGTAGCAGGAGCATTGTGAGTTCGAGGTCGGCTTGGGCTACAACATGAGTACAAGGCCAGCCTGAACTACATAGTGCGACCCTGTCTCGAAAAACCAGGGCCAGGAGTTCAGCTCAGTGGCATAAGCACCTGTGTGGTAGGCGTAAGGTTATGAGTTCGATCCCTGGTGCCACAGAAAAATAAATAAATAAATAAAAATAAAATTGCCGGGCATGGTGGCGCACACCTTTAATCCCAGCACTCGGGAGGCTGAGGTAGGAGAAGCGTTGTGAGTTCGAGGCCTGCTTGGTCTACAGTGTGAGCACAAGGCCGGCCTGAGCTACATAGTGCGACCCTGCTTCAAAAAACTAGGGCTGGGAGTTTGGCTCAGCAGCTTAAGCACCTGCCTTGGCAGGTGCAAAGTTGTGAGTTCGATCCCTGGTGCCGCAAAAAAAAAAGAAATAAATAAAAATAAAAATAAAAATAAAATGACTGTATAGCCAGCACTGGATAATTTTTTTGTTGTTGTTTTTTGTTTGTTTGTTTGTTTGTTTGCAGCACTAGGGATCTAACTCACTGCTTCACACCTGCCAGACAGGCACTTAAACCACTGAGCCAAACTCCCAGCCCTGGCTTTTTGAGGCAGGGTCACACTATGTAGCTCAGGCCAGCCTTGCACTTGCGCTGTAGCCCATCCATGCCGGCCTCAAACTCACAACGCTCCTCCTACCTCAGCCTCCCGAGTGCTGGGATTAAAGGCGTGCGGCACCACAACCGGCTTCGAAAAATATTTGTTGACAGCTGCAAGAAGGATTCCAGGGTGAGTGTAGGAAGACACCTGGATTAGCCCTGCTGCCTCACTGGTCTTCAGAGCCAGCAGGGAGCACAGTTGTAGACTAATGTATTTCAGCCAAGTCAAAACTTGCTGGGATGTCACAATCAGTGGTCCGAAGTCCAGTTATTACTTATAAGCAAAGGCAGCAGCCTGGTGTTTAAGAACTCAGTTCTCCATGTGCATCAAATCCTCATTCTGCCATTTTCTACCTGTGAGACTTGAACCAAGTTTCAAGAACCATTCTGGGTATCAACTATGAGAGTGCTGACATAGCGGTGCTGTGGGGTAGTCACTGGCACACAGTAAGCACACAAAAAAACTTTTTTTCATTATATTTGCTATAAGCCCCAAAGTAACCAATGGTTACATCAAAACATAGCTAATAGGCCAACCCCAGGTATTGTTTACATTAGCATCTTCCTGCTCAAAGTTTGGTTTGCTTTCCTGAGGGCGCAGGACAGTACTGTGGATTTAGCCCAGGACCTTGCATAGGCTAGGCAAGCCTCTACCTCTGAGCTACATCCCCAGCCCTTTTTAAATTTTATTTTGAGACAGAGCCTAAATAGCCTGTGTATCACATATATCACAAGTTCAAGGCCAGCTTGGACCTCACAGCTGTTTCCAAAAACAAATAAACATAAAAGAGCAGGGATTCCTAACAATCCTTTTTTTGTTTTGTTTTGGTTTTTTTGTTTTTTGAGACAGTTTCACCGGGTAGTCCAGGCTGGCCACTAACTCGAAATGATCCTCCTGCCTCGGCCTCCCAAGTGCTGGGATGACAGGCATGCACCACCATGCCCAGCTCCCTAACAATCTTTTTAAAGTCAGATGCTAAAATATGATGTAGCAGCTGGGTATGCTGGTACATGCCTATAATCCCAGATCTCAGGAGGCTGAGGCAAAAAAAAATGAAGATCATGAGTTTGAGGCCAGCCTGGACTACATAACAAGTCTGTCTCAAAAGAAAAAAAAACCTAAAATATAAGTAAATACATAATTTTTTTTTAAAAGGCTGGAGATGCTGCTCAGCATGAAGGCCCCTCTTCAGATACCCATAAAAATCTGTTTTTCATTGGTACTGCTTTGAGAAAATTAAGAAAAAGCAGCATGTTCTATGCTGGCAAAGGCCAGCAGCTGCCAGAAAGAACAAAGTCAAAAACAAAGATCTGGAACAGGCAGAGGCTCCTTTGGAATTTTTCAAAGCCACTGTCAAAGGTATACTGAGCCCAGGGCACCCAGGAAAACACCTAGCACCTGTGTCCCCTCTCACATCCCATTCAATCCACTGACAGGTGCTAAGGGTTTTATTTCACTTTTCTGAGATACCAGGGCCTGGGAGCCCCAGACTGCCAACCTCATGCAGTGCCTGGACAGGCTCAGAGGCTTCTGAATCCAGCAGTGTACCAGCTGGGAGGTGACAGGCCACAGGTACAGGACAAAGAGGGCAAAGAGCACAGAACAGGGGTGGGGGCTCACCCTGGATGGTCCTCTTGAAGAAGGCTTTGCAGGCCTCACAGGATGCCACACCGTAGTGGTAGCCAGAGGCCACATCCCCACAGACCAGGCAAAGGCGTTTGGGCAGGGAGCTGAGCACCAGCTTCCCACTGCCCTGCTCACCAGGCCCAGCCCCTTCCCCATCCTCCTCCTCCTTGTGCCCTGGGAGGCAGCGGGCAGGAGCTGGACCAGGAGCCAGGGTCACTGGGGGCTCAGTCTCGGTCTCTGAGGAACCCTTTGGACTGTCAGGGCTGGCTGGCTCTGCCTTGATGTACAGAGGCTCAATGCCCACCACCTGGCTGGACATGGCGCTGGTCACCTGCAGAGAGAGACCATCAGGTCACAGAAAGGCAGAGGGATGGGGGATGGGAGGACATGCTGCCACATGGGCTGCCCAACCCTGGGCTTGGGCCAGGCTTCCAGGCTTAGCTAGGGGGAGGGAGGGGCAGAGTCCAAGGAAGAGTTGCCCTCAAAGGGCCCCCCCCTCAGCTGCTGCCATGGGAACAGTCTCCAGAGTCGCCACGGCAGTAACTGACAGCATGTCTCCCTCTTGGGAACCTGGGAGAGGCCAGGGAGCAAAGTAAGCTCAGGCCCTAGTCAACCTCCAACCCCACCTGGAATTCCTTCCAGATCTTGGGGTGACCTCAGTGATCTCCCCTCACCCTACGTACTTGCTGTTCAAGAAGGCACAATGGACCACTCCGGCCCAGGAGAGGCAGAAGGAAGATGTGCGCACTGGTGTGTTCATACCCACACCTCACCCACCTGGGTTCTCAAGCGTCCCCACACACCGACATACTCATTCTGTTCGGGGGCTTTTCACACTCGCAAGCTCCAGTCCTTACTCTCACACTCCTCCCAAAGGGCACCCACCATAAACACACGCTTGAGACTCAATCCCGCACCATCTCCAAGGGTCCCCAGAAGCACACACACAGTGGCACGGACTCTGGCGAGAAGGTACAGCCTCTCACCCGGACACGCCGCGCCCCTCCTGCCCCAGCATGCCCAGTTCCAGCCACACCACCGGGTGCGGCTCCACCTCCCTGCACCCCAAGCCTGCCGCATAGTCCACCACCTCATAGGGCGCCCCGCCCCCTAACCTGCGCACACCTATGAGAAGTTACCCAAAGTTGCTAACCTCCCCTCCCCCTCCGCCCGCGGGGGACCTCTATCAGGTTATCAGGAAGTAAATGAAGAGAACCGAGGAGGAAGAAGTTCTCCCCCGCCGCTGAGATGACCTTTGACCCAAAGAAGAGGGTGGCCCAGGCCCCTTCGAGCGCCCCCACGTGGTCCTCAGAGCTTCTTCCCGAGCGAGAACCCTCCCGGTCTTCCACCCCAGCCCGCCCCAGGGACTTCGGCTCGCCCAGAGCGCCGTATTGAACCCTGCCCCGGGGCTGGATCCGAGGCCCCAGGTTGAGTGGGGCCAGGCCCGCACAGTCCGACCAGGGCTAGACATTGACCCTGGCCGGCCTTCCGGGACCCAGACGCTGGATCCCGCCCAGGCTCTGACCCCCGTCGGGCTCTCGGCCGGATCCCGCCCGCCTCCCCGCCGCGCTCGCACATGGCCCCGCGCCCCGCCCGCCCACGGCAGCGCCCCTCCGCCCCTGGACCTGGGGCTCCGACTGGGCGGGTGGGCAGGCATGGGGGCCCAGCGGCCCGTAGCGCCCGGGTGAGCCGGAGCCCGCGGGCGGCCCCTCCTCCTCCGCCGCCTCCTCGGGCCGCGCCGCCCCGCCGCGCCGCGTCCCCTCACTCGGCGGCGCCGCTGGCTGCTTGTAGGACACAAAAGGACATCGCGGCCGCTTCCTACTCCGCTTCCTCCAGCTGACAGCGGGGGCGGGGCCGGTCGTGCGCATGCAAAGCAGGGGGCGGGGCCTAACGCCCTATGCTAATCAGATAAGTGAGGCGGGCAGCTCCTGTGTTCCCGGAGGAGTCGGGCGGAGCCTTTAGGGCCAGTAGGCGGGCATTCACCGAAGCCCCGCCCCTCCGCCGCTGACCCTCAGCGGCGTACTTGCGTACGCCGCCGCCCGGGGGCGGGACCAGAGACGCGATGGGGCGCCAAGAATGAGATCCCAGAGGGAACAGAGGAGGCGGGTGGAGCTTTGCGCTAGAGGAGTGGGCGAGGTCGCTTAGTGGCCGCAGCTACTGGGAGAGAGGAGGCCCTTATGAAAATGCGAAGGCGGGATGGGCGGAGAGGTTGGGATATCTGCATATGCATAGGGGGTGGAGCCCAGCTCGGGGAGCGGGGTGCAGCCCTCTCCCCTCTCCCCTCACCCCTAGGTATTGCTTTCGGGGCACCTGAGCTACAGACTCAGTAATCCCGGAAAGCTGCAAAGCCCCTGGTGGGAGAGGCAGATCTACATGTGCAAGTAACCCGGGGCTGTGAGTCCCTGGAAGGCAGGGCCGATAAGATCCCGACTGAAAACTCAAGGTCACTGCGGTGACCGAATGAAGGTCACGGGGAAGGGCGGGGCCACATGCGTCCGCCTCACGCAGGCAGCCACGCGCTGACTCACGGATTATGCACAGACTCTTTAATTTCTCTGGGGCTCAGACTCCAAGCAGATGGGGTCGGAGTTGGGTCTGGGGACGGGACAGGGCAAGGGGCAGGAGTCGGACCGCTGCTAGAGCCAGAGGTTCACTGAGACTTCCAGAGTAGCCTCCTCCGCCTCTGGAGCTCCTCGACGCTTCGCTGCAGCTCTTTAGTCAGGAAGTGGCTCTCGCCGATCTTGGACCGATAGCCTGGGAGGAAGGCCGAGCAGAGTTGGGGCAGTGAGCACCGGCAAGGCTTCCCCACCAGCGGCACCGCCTGTGTGATTCGAGGAGCCGCAGGTGATTGGGCGCTGGGCGCTGGGTGCTGGGCCCTGTGTAAGTTTGGGCAACTTTAGATGCCCGCTTAGTGCGAAGGTGGAGGAGGGTGGAGAGCGCCAGCTGGAGAAGATGACGCTGGCCTGAACCGTGGCAGGGGGCGGAGCTAGCATCTCTGCGGACACCTCCTGGACCACCCACTCTAAATAATCATGTGGTCCTTTGATGTCCAGTGGTCCTTCACAGCTCCCCACCTGGGAAGAAGCCAAAGCTCCATCCCAGTGGGCAAGGGGAGAAACCACCTAAAAGCTCGCCTAGCGAGGCGTTCCACGGACGCCTGGCACCCCATGCTCTTCCCATCTTGCACTTGGTCTCTCAACTCTTTATTTCTGTGGGACCCTTGGAGTATCTGTGAGTGCTAAGGCCATCTGACAAACATACACATTCTGAAACTCCATTCCCACAAGGCCCAAGCCCTGCAGAATACACCGGGATCTTTTATAGAAGGGCGTGGGGAGGGGGGGCTCACTCTTGAGAGCTTTGGTGAGGATTTCCAGAGCTTCAGTCTCCATGAGTTCCTTCAGGGGCAGCGGCAGCTGGAAAAACAGTGAGAGGCTCAGGCATCTGGGAGCCCCCAGTTCTGCCCACAAAAGAAATGTTCTATCTGATCTCTGCGGTCCCAAGACCCCCCCAACCAGCCTGCTTGCCCCTCCACCCTGCCAGCCACCCCTATTTCACTGATGTGACCCTCAACTTGCCCACCCCTCCCACACTCAGCCTCTAACCTTTTTCTGCTGATCTGCCAAGTAGAGTCGAAAGCCTGCATTCTCCCAGGTACTAGACAATGACTCTGAGAAACGCTCTCCTGGAAGAAGAGGACACAGGAGTCAGTCATCTGTAGCCTCCTGGGTCTTCCCTGGAACAGAGCTGCATGTGGTGGGAGGGAGTGGGGTTCAGAGACTAGCTCCACCTGCTTCGTTAGTCAGACAGTACGAGATGGTTGGTATACTCCTGGGTTCCAATTCCAGCTGCCCGACTGTGAGACTTAGGACCAGTGACAATTCCTACCACCCGCCCCTACCACTAGCACAGGTTTCATCCCCAGTCCCAATAACAGACTTACCCTCACGTTCTTCATCTGTAAAATGAAGTCCTAAAAGTGGCTTCTTGTGGAGGTTGTAAAGATTAAAGATGACCATGCAAGGGAAGCCAAGAGCAAGCGCTCGGTATGTGCCCATTGTGATATTGTAAGTTCTAATCCCCTGATAAAAGTCGAAAGAGCTGAGGTAGGCGGAGCGTTGTGAGTTCGAGGCCGGCTTGGGCTACAACGCGAGCGCAAGGCCGGCCTGAGCTACACAGTGTGACCCTGCCTCAAAAAGCCAGGGCCGGGAGTTTGGCTCAGCGGCTTACGGGCCTGTCAGGCAGGCGCGAGGTTGTGAGCTCGATCCCCGGTGCCACAAAAAAAAAAAAAAAAAAAAAAGTCGAAAGACGAGCTGAACATGGTGCTTTATGCCTGAAACCCAGCACTCTGGGAGTTTGGGTCAGGAGGATCGAAACTTCAAGCCCAGCCTGGGCAGTTTAGTGACCAAGTGAGACCCTGCCTCAAAATAATAAATTAAGTGCCGGGGGTATAGCTTAGTGGCACGGTGCCTGCCTGGCAATCGCAAGGTCCTGAGTTCGATTCCCAGTGCCAAAAAAAGAGAAAGAAAATAAAAAATTAAAAAGGGCTCATTGTAAAGGACTTGGATTCAATCCCCAGTATTGCCAAAAAGAGAAGGAGGGAAGCCTCAAACAGTGCCCAGCATAGTGTAGTAGGCTTAAAAATGGTAAACAAGAGCCAGGTGTGGCACATGCCTGTAATCCCAGCACTCCAGAGGCTGAGGCAGGAGGATCACTAGGAGTTGGAGGCCAGCTTGGGCTACATAATGGGTTTAAGGCCTACTTGAACTACACAGCGACCCTATCTCAAAAAAGCACGAAATGTAAATAATGATTGACTAAATGAAAAATAACCTCCTCAACTAGTGTAAATCCTAAGACAGGAAATTAACACCCTCCCCTCAACTGGCTCCATGACTCATTTAAAGCGCAGGTCTCTGCCCCGGCTTCACGAAGTTTTCCTGCACTTCTCCCGGCTCGGCGGCGTAGACGCCCTTCCACTAGGGGGCGCTCAAGGATTGAAAGCGTGCAGAATCCACGTTAGCACCCTCCCTGACAATCCTAGAAACTTGGATGCTATCGGGTTCCCCCATTGTACAATCAGGAAAGTGAGGCCCTGGCCAGTTGCCTGTCCTGTGGGCACCCACGACCTGGCGAGGCCACACTGACCGGTCCGGATCTCGGATTCGCTGTCCACCTCCGCTAAGTGGATTTCGGGAGTGCTGCCGCGGGGCGGTTCCAAGTCCAGCAGTGTGTGCTGATCCAGGTCCTCCCGCTTGGAACTGGCCACGTTCCCCAGAGGAGTGGGCTTGTCACTATCCTCTGGGAGTCCCTGCTGCTGGTCCAAGCTCCGTGGGACCTCAGACAGCTGTGACGGTGTGGCCGGGGTCCGCCCACTCGGAAGGCTGTCGTGCCCGCTCGCCTGGCCCAGGCTTTGGTGGTCTGAAGACGCCTGTGGGCCACAGACAAGGAGAGGAGCCAGCTCGCGGGGGTCTGGGGCGAGGCTCCTGCATCAGGGGGAGGGGAGGGTGGGGACGGTGAGTGGAGATTGTAGGAGCCCTGGCCGATTGAGGGCTCTATCAGGGGCTTGGGGTGAGACCGAGGAAGAGTGACAAGCGAGAGGCTGGGACAGGTCCTTACTCTGCAAAGCCCTTCCTCCATGGTTCGGGCCCCAACGGACCCAGGCAGGCGTTGCCGGCCTCGGGGCGAGGCGGGGGTCACGCTCCGGAAGGGGGAGGGAGGGGCAGGCTCGCTTTCCAGAACGGCAGTGGGGGTCCCGGCTCGAGGTACCAGCCGCCCCCCCACCGTCCCCCAGCCCCACCCCATATCTGAGCTGAGTCTGGAGACATCTTGGCCGATCCTGCCGCTGGACGGTACTCGGCCGGTGGTCTCCAGGCAGAGCACCACGACTTCATTGACGTGGGTGCCCGGGAGCCCTGGGGGCTAGGGGTGGCCCAAGGGACGCGCGCACTCCCACACCCACTCACGTCCCCGGAGCGCCCACGCCCGCAGCGGTGCAGAGTGTTTTCGTTTATTGATGCAGGTTTCGAGGCACAGTCGTGAGGTGTTGTGAGGGACAGGCCCCGCCAGGGCAGCGCGACAGAACGGGCGGAAGTGAGGAAGGGACCGGGGGCCGCAGGTGGTGGGTGGGCGACCCTAAGCCTCCTGCCTAGGCCGTAGTTGAGCGTCGGAAGAGGGCTCTTTGGTCAAACAAGCCAAGCATGCCAGGGAGACAGAAGGAGCGAAGTCCTTTTTGAGAGGCCCGACCCGAGATTCTGCCCCTACACCGGCACCCCTTTGTCTCGGGGGCGCCCTGGACCCCGGGGCCGCGCGGGCTTCCTGGGGGGGTTGGGACGACGGCGACCTCTGGGCGCGCGAGGCAGGGCGCAGCCGCGCTCGCTCTGCGTGTCCGACGACTCGTCAATGAAGGCCAGGTTTTCGCTGGGGTAATCGAGGGCGGAGGCCGTGGGCGGGGAAGGCGTGGCCACCTTCTCCGGGGATGCGGGGGACTGGGGCAGGCCGACTGGCAGCGCCGGACAGGGGAGGGGAGGCAGAGGTGGCCGCTCCTTCTCTGGCAGCGGTACGGTGGGCATGGCTCGCTGGGTCACCCGCGCGGTCACTGTGCCGGTCCAGCTGGCAGCCTGCGCCGTGAGGCCGCCCATCTGCGCGGGGAGGAAAAGGAGTCCTCGACCAGGGGTCCTGACTGCCTGCGCAGCCCCGAGAGTCTGCCCCTTCGCCGCCGATCAGGCATCCAGGTCGGTCACGCCTGGGCCGGCGGGAAGATGGAAAGACACCTCCCCTCGGCGGCGCGCTGTCCCCACCTCCAGCTGCCGAAGCGCCCTCTTGGAAAACCCCAGTTGTACTTCAGCCCTGAGACCACTGCTCCCTCTACCGGACTGGGCGTTTCCAACAGGTAAATAACAAGGGACGTTGTAGCAGAAGTATGCCCTGCGCAACATTTACAGCACATCCTAAAATTTTATTTGTTGTTTAGCTGTAATTCACATTTAACTGGGCTTTCTGCATTCCGCCCCCCACCCCGGTACAGGGGATTGAGCCCAGGGCCTTCACACTAAGCTACATCCCCAACCCTTACTTATTTATGTATTTATTTATTCTTTAAATTTTGAGACAGGGTCTCTTTTTAAGTCACCAAATTGCCCAGGCTGGGCTGAACTCATGATCTTCCTGCTTCAGCTTCCCAGAGTGTTGAGATCGCAAGCACCTGTGCCACCACACCTGATTGCTCTCTGCGCTGTTATGTGCTACATCTGACAACCCTATCCTTAAGGGCAGAGGTGGCAGAGTTGCCAGACACAAAGTGTCCCTCAGTCTGTGCCTTGAGAGACTCACACTCTGGAAGGGAGACAGACTGTCAGCCAGCTCGGGGAACGCACGGGAGGCACCAACCCCAATGCGCATACCTCTGCCCGTGTGCGGCGAGACACAGCTCTCAACCAGTTCCCGATGGTGGTGAGCACCGAGGCGAAGTAGGCCAGGCCCAGCAGGATCCAGAACCACACCAGCGGCTGGTAGGCTGGAGAGTCCTGCTTGGGGTCAGCGCCTGGGATGCCACCAGGGAAGGAGGAAAGAAGTTGATTGCATGACAAGCCCGTGAGCCACCTGTTTACTGCCTGCTTTTCCTGCCTCACTGTCACAGCATGGCCTCCCCAGGGCAAAGGGCTTGTGCTAGGTTGAGTGTGTGCAGGAGGTTTGGTGCATGAGTTGAAGGGGTGCAAGGCAGTGTGTAAGAGCAGGTGCCATCATGCAAGAAGGTGACACGTGTGAGAAGTGTGCTTAATGTATGCGTGAGTGTGCATGGGACTGAAGGCATGCAAGCATGTAGGTGTGCACGAGGAGAGGTGTGTGTGTTCCATGATGGATGTAGAGGTGGAACAGAGATACCGCATGGAACTTGGAGGGAGAGACCCTACAATAAAATAGGGACATGCAGTACAAAAAGAGCAGCCTCACCAGCCACATAATCCCCGAAGCCCACGGTGGTGAGCGTCACTATGACAAAGTAGATGGCCTCCAATTTGCTCCAGTCCTCCATGTAGCAGAACACAAATGTGGGCGTGAGGACAAAAAGCAGGCAGCCAATCAGCAGGAAGAGCATCGCCGACAGCACGCGCACCAGCTCCGGTGGCACGTGCCACTTCTGTAAGGAGGAGACACTAACAGCCTCCGTTCCCATTCCCACCAGCAACCTCATCCGGCCCCGAGTCAATGACACCCCTGCAGAGGTGCGAGGTCAGTTGCCAGGGACCTAGAGCAGGGCATCCTCAGTCCAGTGCAAAAGCACGCAGGGTGTGGACCAGCTCACCAGAAAGACTGCTTCGATGTGACCAATCCCACGGCGCAGGGAGGAGCCCAGCCGATCCCCGACGCCTGCCAGCAGGATCCCAAACAGTGGGATCCCCACCAGTGCGTAAAAAATGCAGAAGAGGCGGCCGGCATCTGTGCGCAGGGCTGCGTTGCCATAGCCTGGGCAGAGAGGTGGTGCAGAAGTCTAGGCGACACCTGGCATCCCAGCCTCTCCCTGCACCTTGCCCCATAAGGAAACTCCTCGTCCCCACCCCCCTCCAATGGCCCCCATCTTCTCTCCCACCGATGGTGGTGATGATGGTTCCTGAGAAAAAGAAGGCGCTGCCCAAGTTCCAGGCTGAGTGGTTGCTGATATTGGTCGAGTTGGTTTCTGGGTCCGCACCCCCTCCCAAGGCATCGGCCACCTCCTGGAGGGCAAGACATAACTCAGGTTCCTCCTTGTATAAGGAGGAACCTGAGTCCTTCCTGCGCTTGCAGGCTCTAGGCTGGTCCTCCCCACCTAATAGCAGAGGATGCAAATTGGGCGCCCCGATCCAAGACAGGCAAGTTTCACTGAGCTCTGTGATATTACAGAAACACTGAGTTATCTGGCCCCTCACTCCACACAGTAGATTTCTAACTATACAATCAGAAGCACAGTTCCTGGGACCAGACTGCCTGGGTTCAAATCTTGGTGCTATGTGACCAAGGGTAAACTAACTCCCTGCCTCAGTTTCTGCATCTGTCAAGTGGGAGCACATGCAGCACCAACTTCACAGGTCAGTGGTAAAAAGTTAAAGCACTTACAACACAGTAAGCGTTGTGTTTGTCAGAAAAATTCCTATGTGGTGACTGTACCCTTTGGTTTCCAGTTTTATACAGACCCCACCGTTCCCACTACCCCTAAGGAAACTGAGTTGGTGTCCCTTGCCTTAGACACCTAATGAAAATTAGAGGTCTTTCCTCCAGAAAGGTTCAAATATCATCAGAGTTCACATCCAGTTTTAGGATATTCACACACACACACACACACACACACACACACACTCCACTAAAGTCCAAGCTAAACCCGGTGTTACATAGTAGGTGCTCAATAAGAATTATTGAATGAAGTGTCCATATGTTTGCCCTCATGCCAGCCTGCAGCTCCCTCAGGCAGGTTCTGTATTTTTTGTTTTGTTTTGTTTTGCTTGAACCCAGGAGTGCTTTACCACAGAGCTACATCCCCAGTCCTATTTATTAAATTTATTTATTTTTCAGACAGATTCTCACTTAGTTGCCCAGGCTGGCTTTGAACTTGTGATCTTCCTGCCTTAAACCACTTCCTGGGATTATGAGTGATAGAAGTCAGAGAATTAGGACGATGTACTGAAGGCCCCTTCCTCAAGGAGCACAAGGCCAGTCTGTGGAGAAGAACATAACTCACTTTTTTTTCTCTCTGAATACAGTCCTCATTAGCGAGAGACATTCCAATTAATCTTCCTACAGGGACTGCTCCAAACCCGCCAAGCTCCCTTCTGGCTGGAGAACAGACCTGAGACTCTCCATACCAGCCTACAAGACCTTTCCTAAACTGGTCCCACCTCCCCGCCCCAGTCTTCCTTCCTGGGGCTCTGAGTTATAGCAACCATCCCCCAAGTTTATGAGATGATTCCATTTCCTGTAATAACAATTTTAATAAAGGAAAGAGATGAAATGTCTGATTAAAAGTGATTTAATTTTTATTTTGTAACACTTTTCCAATAAATTCACTACTCAGGAGGAAAAATTCCTTTGTCATCCTGTGTTCTAATTTCTGCCTCAAATGACTGGGCATCTGCTAACTCCAGGTTCTGCAAGACGCTCTAGAGCTTTCCAGCTTCCACACCTTTGCCCATGCTGTTCCTCTGCCTTGGAGTCATTTGTCCCCAGTCCCTAACTCCAGCCCTCATATCCTGTTCATTTCAATTGCAGACTGTCTCCCTTAACACAGCCCAGAACCCAGCATACTTGGGGTGCTAAACAAAAGAAGAAGGAAAATGAGCTTCCCTTCTACTGCTCCCTACAATGGTTTGTCTGTGGATCTGTCCCTTCACCTAGATGTGACATCATCTGAGCAGAGCCTGCATCTGCTCCACCTCAATATCCATCACTTTACCACGGGATGTAGCACTACAGCCCCTAGCACACAGTACTTACAAGCACAACTCCTGCACAGCTAATTTAAGAAGTGACTTTCACTATGAAAGAGAAATAAAGCAGCTGTCCCCAACCCTTTTAGGTTCTGCACCTCCTTTTTTTTTTTTTTTTTCTTATCCAGGAAAAAAAGTGATTGCATTGTGAAGATAAAATAGGTCACACTCCCTCCCTCTGCCCTGTGATCTGGCCAGGCCTCTCTGAGGCTGAGCCTTCTCCTGCTTTCTGGAAATGTCAGAGACACATCAGGTGTCTCTGCCCTGGGTCCTCCCCATGTGGGAAGCAACTGAAACACAGACACTTCCACACTAGTAGCTTCTCCTACCACCAAGAACAGGCAGGGAACAGAGTTAGGTACTCTTCAATAAAGTTGTAAATAGTAATTGATTAAAATTAAATTGTAATGTTTTTGTTTGTTTGTTTGTTTTTGGTCCTGGGGATCGAACTCATGACCTTACACTTGCCAGACAGGTGTTTATGCTGCAGAACTAACTCCCCGGCCTGTACTGTTTCATTTGACAGTGACTCAGAAATCAGAGAAAGCAAGAGGTCCTCACTGACTATACCCCCAAAGGTGAAGGCCAGACCTCTCTGTAGTGACTGGAAGGAAGTTGACCAAAAGTGGCTCAGGGGAGCCCCAATCTGGCCCTGCACACCCCTTACTTCCCCATGTGGTTAAGCATGTGTTGGGGGGAAGGGTCCCCTACCCTGGTATCCACCGCGGCATGGACAGGAGCACTTTGAAGTCATCTGTACGTGCTTATATGCACATTTGGTGGGAGGAAGGGGAGCTCTTCACAGTGTTCTTGGGCTTCTCCAAGGCATCTGTGACTCCAAAATTGTATAGGCGCTAATGTAGGAAGGGTTGCAGCTTTGGCAAGCGAAGATAGTGGATGGGACACACTTGTATTCAAATGATTTAGTTAAAATTCACATGTAACTGGACATCTTGGGTTTTATGTGGGAAGTAAACTGGTGCGTTAGACCTGTGCAGATGTGATATGCCTTGTGCCTCACTCATTCACTCATTCATTCGCTCGGTGTTCCTCCACTCCATAGTCACAACCGGGTGCCAGGCACAGCAAGGGAAAGGAAAAACCATGCCACGTCCAAGAGACCGAGATCCAGCCCCTGCCCTGCCCCCCCCCCTTGTACCCAGTCCTCAGGAATTGGGTCTGGAAATAACACCCAGCCTAGGGCCCAGATGGGCAACTGCTGAAGAGGCACTGGGCCCACGCACCTTGATGAAGAGACCCAGCTCGTGCTGGCTCACACACGGATGGGCCCTCAGGAACTTCTCACGGGTCTCCCCCAAGTCCTTCTGGGCCTGCTGCTCATAGGGCTGCTCCAGGGCCTGGAATACCAGGGCACCCGATACCAAGTAGAGCAGGACCAAGGCTAGCAGCGCCAGGAGGGTGGTGCTGCGCATGGCGCGCCCAGGGGCTGGGCCAGTTCCGCTGCCAGCCGCCGGCGGAGGCGGAGGCGGGGCAGGAGGCTCGAGGGGAGCAGCGGTCACTGTGGGCAGAACCAGGGATGCCGGGGTCAATAAACTGGCCTGATACCCTACACCCTCCTCCACCCGTTGCCCTGCACGCCCCCAAGGTCCTCAGAGCCCCCGACTTACTGTCCATAGAGAGGTCCCCCTCACATCCCTCCGGCAGGCCACTTGGTGCAGGGACACCCGGAACCTCTTACCTCCACTGCCTGACCCTCAGGGGATCCGGGGTGAGAAGAGGGCACCGGGAAGGGAAAGGCAGGAGAGTAGCTCAGGAGAGGAAGGACGAGTGGGGCAATGTGCAGGGCCGGGGGCGTTTGGAACGGCTTCGGAGGAGGAGGCGCTCGCGGAGGGAAAGGAGTGGAGCGGTGGACGAGGAGAGTGGGGAGAGGGCGGGCCGGCTCAGCCCGGGCTCGGCCGGCTTGCAGCATCCTCTCGGCGCCCCCTCTCCCCGCGACAGGCCTGGCAGGGAGCCTCCGGGGACCCTCCAGTGCCCTGTCAGGCTTTCGAGGAACGCAGGGGCGGGTCCTGGGCGAGGCGAGGCCAGGCGAGGCGAGGCAGGGTGCAGGGAAGCGGGAGGGCGCTGGGTTCCCAGAAGGAGGGGCACGAAGGGCCCGACTCGTGTAGCAGCCCCCGGGACAGCTGTCAGCTCCCGGGTCGGGGGAAGGCGGCGCCCACACGCACGCGCGCATACACACTCGTCCACACGCCCTGACACGCTCCGACACACGCGGGCACAAAGCCCCGCGCGCCCACGCTGCGCCTTGCGGGTCCCGCGCGCCATGCGCCCTGGCTGCACACGCACCCTCCGCCCGCAAGCTCCTGCAGACCTGGAGCCCCCCCCGGTCTCTCAGAAGCGCGCCGGCCAAGCCCGGCACCTAGAGGCCCACACACACGTGTGTGCACACTCCTCAGCTCGCGGGGCCACCGCGCTGTGCCTGCCATCCACGCGCGCCGCACCCCGGTTGCGCGCCCCCACCGCCTCCCCGCGCCCCACGCAGACGCTTCGGAGCGTGACGGGCGGCGGACTTAGCGGCCGCGCCACTCCCAGAGACGCCCACGCGCTGGGGGTGGGCGCCCCGCCTGGCCGGTCGCCCCCCTGGAGCAGGTTCCCGCGTCCCCGCGCCCGCCTGGCACTCACTGTCGGCCCCACTGCGCTGCGGCTGCGGTCAGGCTCCCGCGCCGCCTCCCAGGTGCCGGCAGGGCCGCGGAGGCGGCAGCGGCGACAGGGGCGGGGCGGGCGGCCGCCGGGGCTGGGACCCCCCCCCCGTCCCAAGAAGCCCCCTCCTCCCGCGTTTAACCCTTGCAGCGCCGTGCCGCCCTCGGTGCCGCGCCCTCGCCACCGGCGCCCCCAACCAAATCGCTTGCGCCAAGCCTTTTACCTGAGGCCGCCGGTCTTTCTGGCTGGTCCGGTGGGTCGCAGAGCCGCTGAGCCGGATCGCTGCTGGGTCTAACCTTCCAGCCGCGGCCCGCAGCCTTGTGCGGTCACCGGCACGGCCCCAGCCTGGGCATCCGCGGGCCCACGTCTCTGGACAGGGACCGCGCTAATCTGGCTTCTTCCAGGTCCATTACAGGATTGGGAAGGGCCCTTATTTCTCCTCCCCTGGGACGGCCTGGCACTTGGGCTCAGCAGTAATGAGGGAGGGGTCCCTCGGGACAAAGGGGTGGAGAGAATCACTCCAGGGCTAACCGTAGGTGCTGGGACTCAGGTCTGAGGAGTCACTGCCAGGACACTCCTGCCCCCTCTTCCCGTGTCCACAGTCTTTGGTCCTCATCCAGGCCCAGGAGTCAGCCTCAGAGGTCTGGGCCAGACTGGTGCCACCGTTCTCTCCCTGCTACCAAAACAGGCAAGACCCAGGCCCATCCTCAACCCGCCCCTCGCTGCTCCCACCCACTTCTTTACAATCTCTGAGCCACCAAAGACCCTCCTCTGGCCTCCTGGGGTGCTTGAGCCCCCCAAGGCAAGTGGTTTTAAACCTGGGCTGTAAAGCTACCACTTCCTACCAGTAGAGGGCCTGGGCAGGTTCCCAATCTCTGTAGTCTCCCTGTTCTCACTTAAAGAAAAAGTATGATTAATTATCACTTGGGGTGACGTTTAAGGCTTTTAAAAGGTCAGTGTTTATAAATGCTCAAAACACAGCCTGGCATGGACAATTAAATGCCCTACCAACGCTAGCGACTTTCCTTTTAATGAAAAGTGACTGTCCAGGCTCAAATTGGTTCTCTGTGCATCGCAGATGACTTTTCCCCAGCAGCAACTTTTTCCCAAGCTAAGTACTAGGCCCTGACACCTCCGGGGAGCTGGAACTGCTAGGGATGTGAGCAGAAGTCAGATGCTGTGATAAACACCGCCCAGATCTGCCAGGGTGACAGGAGCGTAGGGCAGTGACTGTGCTATTAGGGGCAGCCCCTGAAGGGGCCCCTCAGGATCCCCAAGACAGACACAGCACCCATCTAGACAAACTCACACCTTTGTCAGACTAGGCTGCTCCCTTACCACACCACCTCCTCTGGAGCCCCTCAGTAACCCCTGGAGCCAAACGCCAGATTAGAAATGGTGACAAGAAAACCAGGTCTGGCCAGGCGTGGTGGCACACACCTTTAATCCCAGCACTCGGAGGCTGAGGTAGGAGAAACATTGTGAGTTCAAGGCCGGCTTGGGCTACAGCATGAGCGCAAGGCTGGCCTGAACTACATAGTGCGACCCTGCCTCGAAAAACTAGGGCCGGGAGTTTGGCTCAGTGGCTCACGCGCCCGCCTGGCAGGCACAAGGTTGTGAATTCCATCCCCAGTGCCACAAAAAAAAAAAAAAGAAAGAAAAACCATCACCCAGTCTCCACAAAGCCCGATCTGCTTGGATTAAAATCCATAAGAGCCACATCATCACAGTGCCGTGTGGCCCAAGAGAGGGGCCACACTACTTTGACATGAGATGAAAGGCTTCATAAAGGAGAAGATCCCCCCCCTCCCCGTCACCCCAGTGCAGAGGAAAGAATCTAAGGTCTTGTGCACATCAGACAAGACCTCTACCACTGAAGTACAGTCCAGCACCAGGGTAGTCATGCTCTAGGTCAGGCATGCTGGTGTGGGCCTGTAGTCCCAGCTACCTGTGCTGAAGCTGAGGCAGGAGGACTGCTTGAATACAGCCCAAGACAACCATGGGCACCATAGGGAGATCCTGTCTCTTTTATCTTACAAAAAAGGACTTTTTTTATTTTTATTTTTATTTTTTGAGATAGGATCTACTTATGTAGTTCAGGCTGGCCTTGAACTCACCATGGAGCCCAGGCTGGCCTGAGATGAATTCACAATGATCCTCTTGCCTCTCTCCTGAGTGCTTGGATTACAGGAATGCACCACCATGACTGACTTTAAAAAAAAAAATCTTGGTGAATACAAATTATTTTGTGGGGTGTTGATGTGGCATTGCAGCAAAGTTATTACCAGGCATGGTGGTGCATGCCTATAATCCCAGCACTTGGGAGGCTGCCACAGGAAGATCACTGTAAGTTCAAGGCCAGCCTGGACTACATAGTGAGACCCTGTCTGGGCAAAAAAAAAAAAAGAAAAAAGAAAAAAAGAGAAAGGAAAAAGAAAACAGACCAGAGCTATTATGGCCAGACAAGAACTGGGAACAAAGGCCTGTGCAGGCGCTCTTCCCTGGAAGATGGCAGGACCCCCTCCCTGCCCACCAGCCCTAAGAAGCCTGAGAACCTCTGTCCAGCCTAGCAGCCCCCTTCAAAGGCCACTGTCACTGACTAGTCTGAGCAGAGGAGAGGAACCCAAAGCAGACGAGTGACAGACGAGTGAACAGACCAGGGCACAGACACTGTTTATTGAGTGGCAGGCACAGGAGAGGTAGCTGGCTCCGGCGTGGAAGCGGAGGTGGCAGGTCATGCCAGGGTGCTGTGGGCATCTGGCAGCCAGGCCCATGCCCCCCATCTTAGGAGGGTGGCACAAGCTCACTACGACAGGAGCAGCAAGGGGCCGGCTAGAGGAGAGGGCAGCCATTGCCCCCAGGATCCTGATCAAGAAGCGGCAGATAAACTTGGCACAAGGGCCAGGGTAAGGGGGACTTGGGTGTGGGTATTCTGGGGGGACAGTGGAGAGGGGGTCACGTCTGCGGGGTAGAGTAGAGGCTGTGGTGGTGGCCACCGGGTCCCGGCACCTGGGAGAAGAGCAGAGGAGTGGTCCTCGTCTGGGTGCCCCCGCACCAGCCTGGCTCACGCCCGATGGCACCATACCAGCTGCCCGAACCCAGGCTGCCCGACATGCTGCAGGCAAAGAAGCAGGGTCAGTTTCAGGGCAGCGACCAGGGTCACATTCATGAGAGTCAGGGGAGGAAGAAAGGCTTCAAATAGAGGCCCCCATGATTCATATTTCCTGGGTCCAGAGCGACTACATCTGGGGCAAGGGGCAGGATTTGTTTTGTTTTGAGACAGGGTCTTGCTAGATAGTTCAGGCTGGCCTTGAGCTCACTATGTAGCCCAAGCTGGCCTTGAACTTGTGGGGATCTTCTTGCCTCAGCCTCCCAAGAGCTGGGATTACAGGTGTGTGCCACCACACCTGGCCAAGGCACAGATTTTGGCAATAGAAATTCAGAGGAAACCTCACCTAGAACAGATGGGGAGACAAAGGTTAGGGTAATGGTGGGGAAGAGGGACCCCCCTCCCAGTTCCCACTACTGGGAGCCAGACAGGAGCCCAGGGATTCTAAGGCACAGTGGGCTCCTACCTGGTGCTCTCTCCACGGCTGTGCTCCCAGGAACAGGCCTCGTCCTCACAGTGCCCAGCCCGGTCAAAGAAGTAGGAACGGGAGCCAAAGACCTGCCCATTGAGGATGTGGCTGGTGCTCTGGGGAGAGGGGGAAGCATTGCCATTGATGCTTTCTTCCACCCACTTCGACTGTCCCAAGACCCCAGCCCAAGATCACCACGTTCCAGCCCTCTCCCGTGGCCCCTGAGAAGTGGGCAGAGACCCTCACCAGGTCCTGTGGAGGCCGGTGCACCCGGAAGAAGCCCACCAGCAGGGTGGTGGGCAGCAGCTCCCACACAAAGAGAATGAGGCCAAACACCAGGTAGCCTTTGTTCCCCAGGTCATTTACCAGATCCGCCTGGGGGAAGGCAAAAGCTCGTGCAGTCTTCAGTTGTGCCAGAAGGGTGCTGGGAAGGGACTGGGCCAACTGGGGGCCAGGCACCAGGGCTACTAAGGAAGTGGCAGACATGTCAAATACCCACCTGATCGGATACGTTGTACCAGTCATAATCAAAGGCATCCAGCCGGCTCCGGGGGGCCAAGGCCAGGGCTGCCAGGTTATAACAGGCCCGGCTGGCATACAGCAGAACCATGGCACCACCCATGGCAGCTGCCTGGCACACACTGGTCCCCTGGCACAGATGACAAAGAGCACCCTCAGGGAGAGGAGGCTCCCAGCGTCCTCTATGACCTTAAGACTGCTGCCCAAAGATCCCCGCGACACCTGGGCATCAAGGTTTGTGGCCCTACCTTGGCCTCCAGGTAGATGCTAGTGGAGGGAGCTCGCCTGGCAACGAGGCAGAGGCAGGCAGCAAGAGAGAGAGCACAGATGACGAAGAGGGAGTCGCTCACCAGGACACGCACCAGCAGGAGGGCCCAGGGCTGCGCCCGGCGCCGGCGGGACAGCACTGCACACAGCACATTCACCAGCAGAAAAAGCAGCGAGGCCCCCACAAAGGCCCCTCGGACGGCCAGCCTGCAGCCCACGGTACAGTCAGCCCCAGAGCACTGACCAACTGCCCTTCCTCCCCCTAGGGGGCCCCAGTGCCAGTGAGAACTCAGACTGTCCTGTCTGAACCCTGCTCCTCCAGTTTTATAGATGGGGAAACTGAGGCTCAAAGAGGTACAGTGACTGAAAGCTGTGGCATCTTGGAAACATCACCTGATTGGGCATCAACAATCTGGATTTGAGCCCTGGCTCTGCCTCCTGCCTCCTCTGTGACCTTGAACATGTTGCTTTACCTTGTTGGCCCTCAGTTTCTTTATCTCTCAAGGGAGGATAAGAATATCCACTTCGGTGAGTTGTAAAAAGGGAGAAGTTTGTGAAAGCTCCTCAAAACTAGAAGACACTATAAATGACAGGAATACTGTAGCCCAAGGTCACTCAGAAGTGCAGTTGGCTTAGTAATTTCCACGGGCTGCAGTTTCCTGTTCTTTCTCCAACCCGGATGACTTTGGTATCCTCAAAGTAATCACGACTGTTTCTATTACTGTTGCCCCTCATGTGGGCAATGCCTCTGCTGAGCCATCTGCGCCAGGTGCTTTAGCTTTTCCAAGCTCTTCCACAAACACTCCCTGGGTTGTCTTTGTCTCAAGCCTACAAGGTGGGCTGCTCTCTGCCCCAGAATGCTGAGCCCACCAGCAGCCCAAGTACTCACAGGCCTCGGCTCATCTGTGGCCGACGTTTCGCCTTGGCCTTGAACACCACCTGGGAGCAGAGATGCCCATCACTCCTTTGGGTCTTTGGGGCTTCTTCCCCAACAACCCCCACCCCTCACCATAGTTACCTGGGCAAAGTAGAGGTTCATGAGCGTCAGGGTGAAGAACTGCAGGCAGACAGGACAGCAGTAGAGAAGCCAGAAGGGCAAGGGCCCCAGGTGGTTGGCCCGGGAAGTATCTCGGAAGTAGAAGGAAAAAAGGGTGGTACGCAAGGCGGCCCAGAGCAGACAGAGTGCCAGGAACACCGTCTGATAGCTGAGACGCTTGTGCCCATACAGAAGCACCAGCCAGAGCTGGGCATAGACAGAAAAGAAGAGCAGGGCATACAAAGTGGTGTAAGCTGCAGTCAGTCCCAGGGTCACTGTAGGTGGCAGCGCAGGCACAAGCCCAGCAGCAGGCACCAGGCCAGACAGGTTACTCTCCATGTCAGGGAGGGAGGCCTCAACACCACAGACAGACAGGGGCTGGCTGGGGGCCCGGGAAATAAATACAAAGGGGTGGGAATTGCAGGGTATAGTGACAGAGATGGGGATTCGGGGAAAGAAGTTGTGGCTGGCCAGAGCCTTCCTCCTCAAAAGAGACCCTTGCCCTTGGGGGACATGACAGCCTGGACCCTGGGCCCCTCACTTGGGAAACGCAGTCTCTGCTCTCCAGAGCAAATGGGGTGGGATTTGAGGGATGAATCTCCGGAGGTCTCCCCTTAGCCAGGGGATGCAAAGGCTGAAGGAGAGGAGCCTTGGTCGTTAGTGTCGGCCTGGCAGGAGGGGGAGAGCCAGCCGATGCCCGCCGGCTCAGAGCAGTGGCCGCTGCGGGGACGCCCAACGCCCGGCTCTCCCCCTCCCCAAGCTTGGGGGCTCTCTCCCCTCCAATAATCCGTATCTTCGTCTGTCCTCTGACTTTCAGTCGTTGCCCACCCCCGCATCCACCCTCAAGCCGCAGGGGGCGGGAGGAGGCCGATGCCCAGTTCCTCAGGCCGCAGCTGAAGAAACGGGGTCCGCTTGCTGGACCCCAGGCTTCAGCTCCCCGTCTCCCGCTGCTTCTCCCTCTCCTGCGCCTGCGCGGGCACCTTTCACTACGCAAATTGCGCAGGGGCTGGCCAGGGCTCCGCAGGGGCGCGCCGCGCCCGGCGTGGGACCATTCAGGAATAGGCGGGATCTGCGCCGCCGGCGGGCACCGTGGGTTATCGGGACCAGCGAGCAGCCGAGACGCGGAGGCTGTGTCCTATCCAGCGGGTGTCCGAGTGGACCGCGGGCCCTTTCTTGTTTGGGAGGCTGCCAAATTCCACTCTTAGATTCCCCCTATCCACAAATTGGTATCCAGCTGCCCGGATGGGGGCGGCAACCGCTTCCCCTCACCCGGTCTCTGAAGGAAACTTCCGCCCGTAGCCAACATGGCCTCCAGGCTCCGCCCCCGGACCTGGGCCGGAAGTCCCAAGTCGGGACCCCAGCCTGCCGCCTTCGCTCCCCTGGCCGGTCACCGGCCCGCAGCGGAGCACTAAGGCTCGCCTGCACAGGGGTCCCTGTCCCCTTCCCGCATCCGGGCAGCCATTCTGCCCGGGAGAGCCGCCTTCTTATCTCGAGTGCTGCAGAAATGGCGCGGGGAAGGGTCCTCCAAGGCGAGGCGGGCAGCGCTAGGCCCCCACTCGCGTGAACGGGAATTCCTGGGCCGAGTCACCCGATCCAGGTGGAGCAATAACAGTAGCAACCGTGATTGCATCCGACGGCTGAGCGTCAATTACGGCTTTGCAGGGTGCTTTCTCCCATAGTAATCGTCACTGTTTACAAAGTTTTCACCGGCTCCCCAGGGAGGCGTCATTATCTCCATTTTACGGGGGAGGAAACGAAGTCCCAGAAGGACTCGTCAGCAAGAAACAGTCCTTAAGATTATACATGCGGGCTCCAGAGAAGCCCTGACGCGTTACTACGCACGCCGAAAGATTTCAAGGAAGTCTGAGTTGGGCATCCGGAGACCTGGGGCAGGGCGTCGGTGGGGGCGGGGCCCGTGCAGGGGTGGCCCCGCCTCCGGGCCTGCCCGGGCTTCCTCTCCAGGGCTGATTGGCCCGGGTCGGTGACAGTTCGCGTTGCCCAGGAAACTAGGGTTGGGCACCCTCTGTACTAGAGAGAGGCGGCGGGCCCGGGTCAGGGGCCTCGAGATCGGGCTTGGGGTGAGACCTGCGTGCTGGCACTACAGGCGGGGCGGGACGGGTTAGGGACTGTTTGGGGGCCCTGGGCGATCCTGGGACACCAGGGCCCTGAGGGGAAAATTGGGACATGTGTGGGCTGTCTGAGGTCCCTGCCCGGCCAGATGCAGCAGACAGATGAGGGCCTGAATGGAGGGCAGGCCCTGGGGGCGCTCGGTTGGCAGAAGGGGCCAGGATACCAGTCTCCTGCCTCCCAAGGCCACCTTTTGCCCCGGCTGTTCCTGACTACATGCTATCTTGTCTCCCACAGCCCAGAGCATGTTCCAGATCCCAGAGTTTGAGCCAAGTGAGCAGGAAGACTCCAGCTCTGAAAGGGGCCTAGACCCCAGCCCCACAGGGGACCAGCTAGGTGGCAACCCAGCACGAGGCTTCCTGGGGGACACCAGTCACCTGCAGAGGCAGCTGAGAAGCAGTAGCAGCCACCATGGAGGTAGGTTCCCCACCACTGCCTCCACCTGTGCCTGTCCGCCTTGCCCTCAGCCCAGTCCCTTCTTGCGCTCCAGTTGCATCCACACTCGCTGAAGGTTTTGGGGGAGTCCCTGACTTCTGTGAGCTTCAGTGTCCTCTTCTGAAAGCCAATTCATCACCACCATTATAGGAATTTGAGTTAATTAGCAGGAATGATCAAGTAAGCACTTAATTATAGAGTTGGTGTATAGTAAATGTTCAAAGGTGCCTGTTATTATGGAACCTGGCCAACCAATGCAGGACAGTGATCCAGAAAGGGAAAGTGACTTGCCTAAGGTCACCAAAGCTTAGCACTGCCCATATAGGAACCAGGGCTGGAAGACTCCTTGCCCCAGGGGACCCTTCCCTGGATCAGCCTCTCAGCTGCCTGCTGTTTTCTCTGTCTGTCTGGTTTTTTTTGTTTTTTTTTTGTTTTTTTTTTTGCGGCACCAGGGCTTGAACTCACAACCTCGCGCCTGCCAGGGCAGGTGCTTAAGGCACTGAGCCCGTGTGCCGGGCCCTGGTTTTTTGAGGCAGGGTCGCACTATGTAGCTCAGGCTGGCCTTGCGCTCGCGTTGTAGCCCAAGCCGGCCTCGAACCCACAACGCTCCGCCTACCTCAGCCTCCCGAGTGCTGGGATTAAAGGCGTGCGCCACCACGCCCGGCTTCTGTCTGTCTGTTTGTTTGTTTGTTTGAGACAGGGTCTCACTATGTAGTCCAGGTTGAGCTTGAACTCACACAGGCTGGGCTCAAACAGCAATCCTTGTGCCTCATCCTTCTGAGTGCTGGGACCTGGCCTAGCTGTTCTCCATTCTTTTGTGGCTCCCACACTAGGGCTGTCCTTGCAGGCAGATGACCACAAGTGGCAGGTACCCCTCCCAGGTAGTGGGCCAGTATGTGGCCGGAAAGCACGTTGAGCAGTGACCCTTTTTCTCTAGTCCACACCTCCTTAGGCCTGGCTCCGGTCTTGGCTCCTAGAACAACCATAGAGATCTTCTAAAAGCAAAACCGGGTCCTGTCACTGGCTTGAGGAAATGTAAATGACCCCTTCTCATTTTGGGGAATAAGAATGGTTAGCAGGGTGGCTCCCTATTTCTTACGTGTGCACTTTATCATCCAGATTTGGCGTTCAGTGTTTTTTCTGCCCTTCATCTGTTCTCCAACTTCTTCTACCTGCTCTCTACCCCGTCTGCTCCCCACCAATACCTGGCAGACCCCCCGATCTTCAGCACTTACTCCTCTTCATGGAGAGTGTTGCGTGTGGCCCACATTTGGTTGCTCAGGTCACATCAGGAACAAAAAGGCAGAATTTCTGCCCTGTGGAGATCACATGTTATAGCGAAATAGGAGGAGAAAGGCCATAAACAACAAATACAAAAGGACAATACAAGCTGGGCGTGGTGGTGCACGCCTGTGACCCCAGCACTTGGCGAGGCTAAGCAGGAGGATTTGCCAAGAGTTCAAGGCCAGTTTGAACTACGTAGACTGTCTCAAAAAAAAAAAAAAAAAAAAAGGAAATTATAGAATGTGTTAGATGAGAGCTGGGCATGGTGGTCACGCCTTTAATCCCAGCACTCAGGAGGCAGGAGGATTCTTGTGAGTTGAGACCAGCCTGGGCGTCAAAGTGAGTTCAAGTCCAGCCTGAACTGCATAGTGAGACCCTGTCTCAAAAAATAGGGTAAGGGATTTAGCTCAGTGGCCTAAATGCCTACCTGGCAGGCACGAGGTTGTGAGTTCGATCCCCGGTACAAAAAAAAAACAAAAAACAAAACAAAACAAAAAAGGTAGCCGGGCGTGGTGGCGCACGCCTTTAATCCCAGCACTCGGGAGGCTGAGGTAGGCGGAGCGTTGTGAGTTCGAGGCCGGCTTGGGCTACAACGCGGCGCAAGGCCGGCCTGAGCTACATAGTGCGACCCTGCCTCAAAAAAACCAGGGCCGGGAGTTTGGCTCAGTGCCTTAAGCGCCTGCCCTGGCAGCCGCGAGGTTGTGAGTTCAATCCCCGGTGCCGCAAAAAAAAAAAAAAAAAGAATGTGTTAGATGATACAAACCAGGCTCAAGAGATCAGAGTGCTGAGTGCTGGTGGGAGGCGACATCAGGCGAGGGAAGGCCCAGAGGACAAGACTGCACTAGGCTCCCATGCAGCTCGAGGTGAGAGTGAGGGAAGGAAGGTAGCTAGAACCCTGTCCAGCCTGCGCGAGCCTTCAAAGGCCATTGTAGACCTTCAACTTTGAGTAAAAACCCAGGAAATCTTCTTTCCCCTTTTTTTTTTTTTTTTTTTTTTTTTTTTTTTTTTTTTTTTTGTGGTACCGGGAGTTGAACTCACAACCTCGCACCTGCCCAGGCAGGCACTTAAGCAACTGAGCCAAACTCCTGGCCCTGGATTTTTTGAGGCAAGGTCGCACTATGTAGCTCAGGCCGGCCTTGTGCTCGCGTTATAGCCCAAGCAGGCCTCGAACTCACAACGCTCCTCCTACCTCAGCCTCCTGAGTGCTGGGATTAAAGGTGTGCGCCACTACACCCGACTTATTTTCCCTTCTGATACCAGGGATTGATCACACATGCTAGGCAAGCACTCTACCACTGAGCTCCACCCCCAGCCCTTGGACTTATTTTAGGGTAAAGCTGGCAGGATTTGCTGATAGATTGGATGTCGGGTGCCAGGGAAAAAGGAGTGAAGAATGACACACAGGAATTTGACCCAAGTACCTAGAGGGGTAAAATGGCCCTGAACAGAGAGGGGAAGGGAAAGATCAGAGGGATGCCCAGGTGGCGCTGGGGGAATGGCAGGGAGTTGACCAAAGCTGTGGTTGTCTCAGCCCATGGCTGGAGGGTGAGCACAAGGAGGAACAGCAGCTATGGGGTCGGCTGGCTGCCTCGGGGAAGAGAGGAGACTGAACAGGGGAGTTGCAGCCTCCTGGAGTCCGGTGCCAAGGGAAGGATCGGAGAGGAGCAGTGGTGTTCTGGTGGCTGGGTGGTTGTGCTCCTGGGAATAAGAATCTGAAGAGGAGGGTGGGACGCAATCATGCAGATGGCAGAGGGCTATGGAAGGCAGGAGGCCTGCTGGGGCCTGTGCGCTGACAGACAGGGCAGAGAACAGGAGCAGCGCACAACTTAGGGGCAAGACGTGGGGAGGGGCAAGACGTGGGGGCGGAGGGGCCTGAAGCTTGTGCTAGGCATGAGAGGCCTGCTATAGATCAGAGGTGGGGAGCAAGGAGAGAGAACATCTGCGGCAGCAAGGAATCTTTGCCCAGCTCCAGACTCTCTGGAAAGAGGGCTGCGGGGAGTGAATAACCACTATGGGTAGGGATAGCTTAGGATTGCTGTTTTAAAATTTTTTATTTTTAACTAGGCATGGTGGCATACTCGGGAGGCTGAGGCAGGAGGATCACCATGAGTTCAAGGCCAGCCTAGGCTACATAGTGAGTTCAAGGGCAGCCTGAAATATAGCAAGAGCTTGTCTCAAAAAAACCAAACCAAAACAACTTTTTATTTTATTTTATTTTGCGGCACTGGGGATCAAACTCACATCCTCACACCTGCCAGAAGGCGTTTAAGCCACTGAGCCAAACTCCCAGCCCTAGTTTTTTGAGACAGGGTCACACTGTGTAGCTCAGGCCAGCCTTGTGCTTGCGTTGTAGCCCAAGCGAGCCTCGAACTCACAATGCTTCTCCTACCTCAGCCTCCCGAGTGCTAGGATTAAAGGCGTGTACCACCACGCCCGGCTCAAAACAACTTTAAAAAAAAAAAAAAAATTTGGTGGCGCTGCTGGAGTTGGTTGGAATCCAGGGGCTCACCTATGTGGCTGTACTGCTGAGCTCAGCCCCAGCCTCCGCCCAGGATTTCTGAAGTGTTTTCAGGGTCTGAAAGCCAGTGATTTCCTATCAAAGATCAAGCATGGCCTTCCTCACCTCATGGCCAAGTGAAGTTCCTGGGATTAGGCTGCTACATGAGGCATTGTATATAGTATATATATCACAATATTCAGAACGAAATAATAGGTCAAAGGAGACTCCAATTTGATGACTTTGCTTTTATTTACGTAACTCTCACATGCAGTACTGTGATGTTTAACAGAAGATAAAGCTACAGCACTATACAGTACAAGCAGCACAAATTATAATACCCTATCATCAAGGTGTACGATACAAAAAAAGATGTTGAAAAGCTGGGTGTGGTGGTGCATACTTGTAATCCCAGCATTTGGGAGACTGAGGCAGGACAATCACTAAGTCTGAAGTCAGTGTATGCTACATAGTGAGTTCAAGGCGGCCTAAACTACATAGCAAGACACTGTCTCAAAACACACACACACACACACACACAAAATAAATTTTTAAATTTTTAAAAAGGACATTGAGGCTCTACAAACAAGATGTATGGAACTGCACCAAAAAAAAAAAAAAAAAAAAAAAAAAAACCTGGGTTGTAACTCTGAGTAGTGGGCAGTAAGTCCAAATAGCCATTAAAGAAGTAGGTTGTTAAACAAGGGATCTCTACCTGTAAGCTGCCAGCACTGCGGCCTTGTGCCTTGTTTGCTTGGTCTGGCCACTCTTGCCGCTCTCTGCCCCCTGCTGGACTGTCAGCAACCCCAGGCAGGGACTGCAGCTGGCAGCTGTACCAACCCAGGGGACAGATGTGGACACAGCCAGGGAAGGGCACACAGTGCGAGAGGCAGGGCGCTGGCCTCCAGGCCAGACTGAAGGGCTCCAGCGCAGCTCTGCCCTTCCTGAGCTGGCTCTGCCTTAGTTTCCTCATTGGGAAATGGAGTCGAGATGGCCCCACTGCATAAGGTCACATGGAGGACCCGGTCAGTGGGAGGAAAAGTAGTTC
>RJWM01016250.1:33709-46024 GCA_004363535.1 Dasyprocta punctata | reverse complement strand
CAGCCTTGAGTAACTGAGACTTTTCCTCCTGAATTTTTAAAAATAATATAGCAGCCAGGCGTGGTGGCGCACGCCTTTAATGCCAGCACTTACAAGACTGAGGTAGGTGGAGCACTGTGAGCTCGAGGCCGGCTTGGGCTACAACGTGAGCACAAGGCCGGCTTGAACTACATGGTGCGACCCCATCCCAAAAAACTAGGGCCAGGAGTTTCACTCAGCGGCTTAAATGCCTGCCTGGCAGGCGTGAGGTTGTGAGTTCGATCCCTGGTGCCACCAAAAAAAAAAAAAAATAGTAATAATAATAATAATAATAATATAGCATTCTGTTAGAATATCTAAGTGTCAGACACCTTTTAGAACTCCTCCCAGCTTAAAATCTAACTTCTTACTGTGAAATCAGCCATCAAATCCCACACAACTGTGTATTCTAGCCAAAGGTGATAGTACCAAGGGGCAGCTAAACATATAGTGACAAGCTGAACAGAAATTCTCTGCCAGAAAACTGGAAATTGGACCGAGATACAGTCAGGCAGTGTACACAGGTTAAACAGAGGAAATTAAAGCTGTGAGGCAAATAAACAACAGTTGATAGAGAATAAAACACACAAAATTAGATATATCATTTGTACTCATGTCTTGAGGCCTAGCTACAGGACCCTTGGGTTTCTCAAAAACCCATTTATCTTTGCTATAATTATTTTGGACAGTTCAAACTGACATCTAGTTAGTTTTTAATACTTAAAATCAAGAAGTTCTAACTAGGCTGGGGATTTAGCTCAGCAGCACAAGTGCCTGCCTGGCAAACACGAGGTCATGAGTTTGATTCCTGGTACAAAGAAAAAATCCTAACTAATACAACTCACCTTCACCTTCTTCATCCTCTTCACCTTCTTCCTCATCTTCCTCTTCCTCTTCTGGGATACTGTCTACTGTATGGCGGTCATCCTCATCCTCATCCTCTTCTTCCTCTACGTCCACATCATCTTCATCATCATCTCCCTCTTCTTGCTGTTCTTCCTCTACTTCTCCTTCATCAGAATACTGACCCTCCTGAGGAACAGAATTCCGATCAGGAGAAATGGGCTCAAAGTAATCTTCTCTATGGGGAACATCCTCCTCCTTGTCACCAGACACTGAAAAAAAATGATATTTAAGACACAGATTATTGTAATGACTTAAATAACACAAGGTAACAGGACTAGATACTGCAACTACTTAATGGCATTTTGGATGATTTACTTCATAAATAACCTTGTTAAAAAATGTCAGAATTATGTGCTTTTAAAGGACATTATTAAAAGCACACATTGTACTATTTTATGTTCTAAGACCAGAAGCTACTCCTTTTCTTTCTATCTATTAAATACACAAACTCAACGTAGTGGTGCATGCCAGCAATCCCAGCATGAGGGAGGATGAAGCAGGAGAACTGTCACAGATTTAAGGTCAGACTGGGCTACGTACTGAGTGACTTCAAGGCCAGCCTGAACTACATAGTGAGACCCTACCTCAAAGAAAATGTAACCACAGATTTTTATCACTTCCAGTACATGGTTATTTTTAACTGGTATTCATCTGCACATACCATTATAGAATATCAACACTTTATTTTCAAAACTATGGTGGTACATCTTCAATTGAATTAACTGCTTTTTTTTTAAACAAGTTTATTTGTTAACAGAAAAATACAAAGAAATACTGGACAAGATGAGACGGTAGTACACAGTATTTATTAAGATTTGACTACCATGGTCTAATTTTTTCCTTAATTAAAAAGCACTAATTAGCACTGACTTTACACATACCTGGCAAAGGTATAGGCTCATCTTCATCATCGTCAGGGGGAGGAGGCCCTGGAGGAGTTCTTGGTCCTCTTGGCTGTGGTCTCGGAGGGCTTCCATTAAACTGATCTTCTTTCTCACCATCAGCTAGTTTTATTAGAGACAGGAAAAAATTATTACAGTAGAATAAAATGAATGCATGAAAAATGCTTATCATTTAAATTTGCCATCTTTAGAATTCATGAATAATATAAGCTTTTACTTCCTGAAGTCTTAATAGAAATTCTGCAAATTAACCTATACTTTGGTAGAATTTCTATTTCACATACCAAGATTGGACATAATCCCAGAAAAACTAGAATTTATTTTCCTGCATGAAAATGGATACAAAATATTCAGCCTCATTTATAATAGCTATATTTGAAATAGTCAAAAATTGGAAACTATTCCAATGTTCTTTAATAATAGATCAACAGGTAGGAGGTAGGAGAAGCATTGTGAGTTCAAGGCCAGCTTGTGCTACAACTCGAGCACAAGGCTGGCCTGAGCTACATAGTGCGACCCTGCCTCAAAACACTAGGTCTAGGGGTTTGGCTCAGTGACTTAAGCGCCTGTCTGACAGGCGTGAAGTTGTGAGTTCAATCCCCGGTGCCACAAAAAAAAAAAAACAAAAAAAAAAACCTGATCAACAGATAAATAAACTGTGGACTGAGTGGAGGCCAAAGACCAGTGGTAAAGCATGTGCTTACCATGCCCAATGCCCTGGGTTCAATCTCTAGTATAGGAAGTAGAGAGACAAGACACATGACAGTGGTCATCCACAGTATGTAATACTGTTCAGCACTTTAAAAGGAATAAAGAACTAGTGATGTACTCAACAAAGTAGGTGAACCATAAGGAAATTCTATTAGACAGAAAAAGCTAATCTTGGGTCTGTGGAAGTAGTTCAATGGCAGAGCACATTACAGCATGAACAAGGCCTTAGGTTAATCCCAAACGCCATTTTTAAGAAAGTTAACTTGAAACACTATATAATTTCATTTATGGAACAACTCTGAAGTAATATATAGAAATGATAAAGAGATTGGTGCTTGCCAAAGTTTACACATGATTGGGATGGGTTTAGCTATAAAGGAATAACACATTAAAAAAAATTAAAAAAAAAAAAAGCTGGGGATATAGCTCAGCAGTATTAAGTGCCTGCCTGGAACACATGAGGTCCTGAGTTCAATTCCCAGTACCAAAAAAAAAAAAAGGGAGAGGAAAAAGAAGAAAGCCAGGCATTGTGGCACACATCTGCAACCCCAGCACTTGGGAGCCTGAGGCAGGAGGAAGGGTTCAAGTTCCAGACCAGCCTGGGCTACAAAATGAGCTCAAGGCCAGCCTAACTGCACAGAGAGACACTGTCTCAAAAAGAGGGGAAAAAAAAAGAAATAACATAAGCAAACCTTATGATAGCACAGCAGAGTTCCTTGATTATGATGGTAGTCATACAAAACTCGCCACACATGGTATAAAACTGAGCCACATACACACACACATACACACACACACACAGTGTAAGTCTCACTGGTGATATCCAAACAAACTCTTCAGGTTGCACCATAGACAATTTTCCCATTCTGATAACATACCATAGTTATATAACACCATTGAGGGAGGCTAAAAAGTACAGAGGATTTCCCTGTACATTTTTTTAAAATTCCTTGTGAAATCTATATTTTCTTCAAAATAAGATATTAAGAATATATCCATTTATTACATGTATTTTTTTTTTTTTTTTTTTTTTTGCGGCACCGGGGATTGAACTCACAACCTCGCGCCTGCCAGGGCAGGCGCTTAAGCCACTGAGCCAAACTCCCGGCCCTGGTTTTTTGAGGCAGGGTCGCACTTATTACATGTATTTTTAATTTTTTTTTTTAACATAGAATCTTACCGTATAGCAAGGCTGGCCTCGAACTTATGGAGATCCTCTTGTCTTAGTCTCCCAAGTCCTGGGATTAAAGGTGTGCATGACCATGCCTGGCTTAATTTAATTTTTTTTAGCTTTTTTTTTTTTTTTTTTGGTACTGGAAATCAAACTCAGGGCCTCACACTGGGCAGGCAGACTGCTACTGAGCTATATCCCCAGGCCCTAATTTAATTCTATTGAGGTTTGAGGCCACTGCCTGAGGACAGAAGGAGTATAAGCTGCACACCCTCCATCTTGTGAACCCACTACCTCAGGCCCAGAAAAACGGAGGCCACACTCACCAGTCCTACCAGGGAACCAGTTGCCATGGGCAAGGCCCTCACGTCACTGAGGAAACATCAATGAGAAGGCACCCGACCAGGTATCTTGGCTCAGAGGACAAGGAAGCAGGGTGCAATCTCAGACCTCCAGCCCACCCAGAACAAGTCCAGAAGACACAGACACTAAAGAAATTAGAAGTCACACACACCTGAAATCTCTAAAATGATAGCAAGTGAAATAAACAGACAACTTAGTGCTTACTTTGCATGCCTGTGTCTGGTGGTCTGAGCATCTATTTAGAGGCTAACCTGTGCATTACAGTACCCATGGTTGATTTCCTATTGTCTTGCTTTTGAAATCCAATATCGCTCCCACTGTTTTGTTTAGTTTTGTTTTATTCTCTTAAAAAAAAAAAAAAAAACAGCAGAAACACTTAACCTGCTGGATGATGAAATAGTAACTCTTTAAAATAATAGACTTAGGTAAGAACTTTCTGAACAGAACCCCAGTTACATAGGAAATAGTCCCAAGAATCAAAAAAAACAGGATCGTATCAAATTAAAAGAGTTCTGCACAGCAAAAGAAAAAATCGAGTGAAAACACAACCTACAGAATAAGAAGAAATACTTTTGCCAGTGATTCATCAGAGGACTCAAAAGCTTAACATTACTGGTCATAGGGCCAGGGGTTTGACTCAGTGGCTTAAGCACCTGTCTGGCAGGTGCGAGGTTGTGAGTTCAATCCCTGGTGCTTCAAGAAAAAACATTACTGGTCAATAGAGAAATACAAATTTAAAAAACACTGAGACTCTACCTTACTCCAGAAAAATACCTACCATCAAGCAATCAAATAACAAACGTGGGAGAGGTTGCAGGGAAAAAAGAACCCTCCTACACTGTTTGTGGGAATGTAGACTAATACAAGTAGTATGGAAATCAGTATGGTGACTCCTTAAAAATCTCAAACTAGCGGGCCGGAGATTTAGCTCAGCGGCACAAGTGCCTGCCTGGCACATGCAAGGTTGAGAGTTCAATCCCTGGTACCAAAAAAACAAACAAACAAACAAACAAAAAAAAATCTCAAACCAGAAATGCCATTTGACCTATCTATTTCCCTTCTTGGCAACTTCCTAAAAGAGTTAAAAACATCATATTACAGTGGTATTTACACATGATGGAGTACTACTCTGCCATAAAAAATGATTCAGTTGTAGAAAAATGGATGTACCCTGAGAGCATTATGTTAAATGAAGTAAATCAGACATGCTAGCTTAAATAGTGCTGGCTTCAGTATAAACAAACAGCAAAATAAAAGATAGAATAGGAAGTAGGGAGATAAATCTTTCTCAAAGGGGAAAGGGATCAAAAGACGGAGGACGGAAAGAAGGGATAGGGGATGAGAAAACAAAGTAAGATGTATTATTTACATGTACCAACTCCTCACAAGGAATGCAAACATTATCTACTGCACACATGAACTAATTTAAATAGTCAAATTACATTAAATTAAAAAAAAATTTCCTGTTGGGCATGGTATCACATGCCTGAAATCCCCCACACTCAGGAGGCTAAGGCAGGAGGATTGCCAAGAGTTCCGAGACCAGACTGGGCTACATCGTGAGTTCAAGGCCAGCCTGAACTAAACAGTGAGACCTTGTCTCAAAAAAAAAAAAAAAAAAAAAAAATAGGGCTGGGGATATAGCTTAGTGGCACAGCACCTGCCTGGCAAGTGTAAGATCCTGAGTTCAAATCCCAGCAGCAAAAAAAAAAAAAAAAAAAAATCCTATCCAAAAGAATGGAATAATAGGGCTGGGGATTTAGCTCAGTGGCGCAAGCACCTACCTGACAAACACAAGGTTCCGAGTTCAATCCCAGGTACCAAAAAAAAAAAAAAAAAAAAGAATGGAATAATGACAGATATCTCATCAAATCTAACATAAATTCTGTAAGGTAAGAGTTTTTGGATGAGCTTTTCTTAATGTAAGACATAAATTTGATTGACAAAAGCAAATTTAAAATTCTCACCATGTTTTGGATTCCTTTTCAAACTTGGTTGCGGCTGGGGTGGCGGTGGAGGTGGAGGCGGGGGTGGCGGAGAGTCTCTGTCGTGACTTATCACTCTGTCCACTGACCCATATATTGCCAGGGTCAGACAGTTGTACCAGCCTCTTAGCACCAGACCATCAGTATTCACCTGATTTTTAGGGGAAAATAATCTTTCAAATTAATATTTTAACATGCAAAATACAAATTAAAATCAAATTAGTTTATGTTTTATCACACTTTAAAAAGTATACTAAAGCCAGGCATGGTGGCGCATGCCTGTAATCCCAGCACTTGGGAGGCTGAAGCAGGAGGATCACTGTGATTCCAAGGCCAACCTAGGCTACATAGTAACTCAAGGCCAGCCTGAATTACAGTCAGACTCTCATCGCAAAAAACAAAATACTAAGGACAGGCAAGGTTGTACATGCCAGCAATTCCAGCACTCAGGAGGCTGAGGCAGGAGGATCACAAGTGCAAGCCCAGCCTGGGCTATGCAGTGAGTTCAAGACCAGTCTTAAGTACATAGCAAGATCCTGTCTCCAAACCCCCTCCCAGAAAAGTCCACTGTACAGAAAAAGGAACAAGGAGAAAAATAACAGCAGGCTTCTTGACTGGTAACAATGGAGTAATACCTTTAAAAGACCAGAGTAGGACAAAAAGTCTGGGGGAAAACATCTTGGAAAAACAAATAAAGTCCAAGAAATCTTTTTTTTTTAAGAGCAGAATATATTTACTGAGAGAAAGAAAACTTCTGACAGAGAGACAGAAGGGGTCCCGAGTGGGTGGCCCAAGTCCATGAATCTTATAGCATTCTTCCTACATACCTAAAACATGCATGGAGGTATTATTTTATATATCTGCATTATACTTCTTACTTTAAAAAGTATAGCTACCCAGAAGCATTAAATGAATTGCTTTTGAAAAGAAACTTCCTTCTAAAAAGATGCAAAACTTTACCAATATCATTAAGCCTCAATATTTCCTTATGAAACCAACAAGTCAGCTGGGCGTGGTGGCGCACGCCTTTAATCCCAGCACTCGGGAAGCTGAGGTAGGAGGAGCGTTGTGAGTTCGAGGCCGGCTTGGGCTACAACGTGAGCGCAAGGACGGCCTGAGCTACATAGTGCGACCCTGCCTCAAAAAAAACCAGGGCCGGGAGTTTGGCTCAGTGGCTTAAGCGCCTGCCCTGGCAGGCGTGAGGCTATGAGTTCAATCCCCGGTGCCACAAAAAAAAAAAACCAACAAGTCGTTCAGAATTCATCTACACTGATAGCTGGGTCCTCAGAGCACCTATGAGAGGTAGTCATAGGAGACAAGACATTATCATTCCCTTTTCACAAATAAGAAAATTTGTGCTAGAAATCAAAACCTGACTTCTGGATTCTCTACATTGCACCCATCCGGGTAAAAATAAAGCAGTAAGTCATTGAAGTCCCTTGTAGGAAAAAACAAACCTACTCTTTTTGCAAGACTGTACACTTAAAAAGGAAGGGGGGAGGAGGGAAAGTTCAAAGACCACACCCAGATACTGATAGCAACCCTAAACGGAAATCTGACTGAAAGATAAACAGATAAGGAAGATAACGTTTAGTCTAAACAGGATGCAGAGGATCACATACCATGACTCCCAAATTCAAGTAGTAAACTGAGGAGTCCCATACTAGACCACAATTATTTTGCATATCACATCTGCCATTAGATGCCTCTACCAAGGCATTTGATATATAAAGAAGTAAGGTATACTTCTGATATGAAAGGAAGAAATATGGAAAGTGTAATTTTTTTAGAAACCTTAGTTAAGGCAGAGTTGGTGTCTCATAATGACTTCCCTGTATCTTCTGAACTTATCCAACTAAATGAACGAAGGCACAAATGCTAGCTTCTCCAGACTCAAGTATACAATGAGAAGATTCTTACACCTCAGGTAGAGAATGACACTATAATATCCATTTTGAAATATCATCTGAATGCAAAAGAGACACACAGGCAAGAAATGCCACTGTACAGCACTAGAACCAAATTCTGCCATCACTGGTTTGTTTGGATCAAAACTGAGATAGGAATAAATAGTAGTGATAAGGGGAAAACTAACTTTCACAATTACCTTTGAGTTGGGTCTAAAGATGATAGAAGTACTCTCATCATATTCCAGGCTGCCAAAAGAACAGGAATAAATACACAACTTCAAACACTGAAAATCACAGATCATAAAGAAGTCTTTCTAGATTCAAACACTTCAATGTAATCAAACACTAGATTTTTGTTTTAATTTAATAAACCACACAGTATCATGTGTACAAGTCTGGGTTTAATTTAATGTCCCCCCAAACATTACCAAGAAAAAGAACAAATCAAGATCCCAAAGATTCTGAAGTGATTTATTCAGAATAACTACAGACACCAGTATTTTTGTAAAAGCACCCTAGGTAATTCTACTATAAAGCCAGAGTATACAGCTTCTGCATTATAATCTTACAAAAATGTGTATTAATACCAAAAACTGAAGAAAAGCATTCTAGAACTGGGGTTTAACTCAGTGGTACAGCATGAGCTTAATATATGCAAGGCCCTAAGTTCAATCTCTAGCAACACTACAAAAAAAAAAAAAAAAGAAAAGTACTCTGTTTTTATCAAGTAGATACTGACATTAAAACAACCAATTTCAACAAAACTAACATATATTAAATAATATAAAAAGAGGGATCTATTAAATCTAACACGTATTAAATAATATAAAAAGAGGGATCTATAAAATGTGACCATGCATTTTCAAATTGTGCAGTAGTGTGACATAGAAGACTCAGAAAATATTAGCTCTTGCTGTATTTATGTAATTTTTTTTAAGAATCAAAAAGCAATCTTTTCCAAACTATGTTATCAACAATTGATGTGACAGTATCATGTATACAACTATGCACAATTAAAAAACAAAAGATGACTAATGTTTCACACAATTAAATTTTTATTTTGTAAATAAAGTCAAAATCCTCTTAGGAGTTACATACTAATTTCATATTGGCAACAAATAAAATTAAACCCTGCAGCCTTGGATCTACTACTAGATACATCCTTTTCTTCTATCTAAGGAATAACAAGGTTTGCCTCCTAACTCATGAGTTTCAGACGAAACTACCTCACAGGTACATACCTTCCCAGCCTATCAAAAACCGGGGCACTTGGTTTGCTTACGTTGTTGAAGAATAAGTCTAACTGAAAGGTATGTGGAGATGTCTCCCTGCAAGCGAAACAAGGTCAAAATTTCAGCCTTTGAAACAACTGAAACGACACAGTTAAGTACCAAGTTAAGAGCAATTCTAAGATTCAGTCACAAGAATCCTAAAATTTACATAAAATATGCGGTTAACTGATACTTAATGAAATCATTTCCAATTCTCAGCCAACTGTTCATTTTAAGAATTATTAAGAAGAAAATTTTAGCTGGGCATGGCAGCACTGTACACCTGTAATCCCAGGACTCAAGAGCCTGAGGCAGGAGGCTTGCCATGAGTTCCAGGCCACCCTGGGCTACATAATGAACTCAAGGCCAGCCTGAACTATACAGCAAGACCCTGTCTCAAAAAAAAGAATAAAATTTTAATCATCTTTCATCTGCTACTTGGTATTTACATTAAACATTTTTAAGGCAAATGCTGTTGTAATTATCTAATCGGATAATTCTTCATATCACTCTTCCATTTGTTAACAAGAAGAATCTTAAATTAACTTCAAGTTGAACATTATAATTACAATTTCATTTCAATTTAGTCCACATTAATGTAAGACCATAATAAGAACTGCAGCAGTAAAGCCCTGAATTATAACTTAAAGCATCAATCAGGCCGGGCGTGGTGGCACACGCCTTTAATCCCAGCACTTGGGAGGCTGAGGTAGGAGGAGCGTTGTGAGTTCAAGGCCGGCTTGGGCGTTCAAGGCCGGCTTGGGCTACAATGCGAGCGCAAGGCCTGAGCTACATAGTGCGACCCTGCCTCAAAAAACTAGGGCTGGGAGTTTGGCTCAGTGGCTTAAGCAGCTGCCCTGGCAGGTGCAAGGTTGTGAATTCAATCCCTGGTGCCCTCCCCTCAAAAAAAAAAAAATTCAACCACGCACACCAGCAACTGTAGTCTCTTCTTCCTGTCTTTCCTCCTCATCCTGGACCCTGATCTCCAATATGTCAAGAAACAAAAGTGTCTGAAATGCAAAATTCTTTACTTTTGAGTTCTCAAAGGCTGAAGTGTTGATTAAAAAGGGATTTGAAGAAATCAAGAGTTGAGCCAGACATGGCAGCACATCCCTGTGACCCATGAAGTGGGAGGCTGACAGGAAGACCAAAACCTTCAAGGCCAGGTTGGACAGCTTAGCAAGACCCTGCCTCAAAACAAAATAATGAAAAAGGCTGGGATATAGCCAGTGTACCACAAAAAAAAGTACCACAGAAAAAAGAAAAAAAAAAAAAAAAAAACAATGGTAGCATTAGACTTCTACTTTACAATTTACTGGCTCTACATACACACACACACGTACAAATATATATTAATAATATGCCAAATGCTGTTAGGATTCTCTCAGGAATTTTCATTTTACCTATGTATCCCTGGATATCATTTTATTTATTTTGTTGTAGTTCTTTTTTTTTTGAGGCACTGGGGATTGAACTCACAACCTCACACCTGCCAGGGCAGGTGCTTAAGCCACTGAGCCAAACTCCCAGCCCTGGTTTTTTGAGGCAGGGTCGCACTACATAGCCCAAGCTGGCCTTGAACTCACAACGCTCCTCCTAACTCAACCTCCCAAATGCTGGGATTAAAGGCGTGTGCCATCATGCCCAACTTACTGTTGTAGTTGTTTTGAGACAGTCTCACCATTCAGGTTAGCCTCAAACTTGAAGTAACCCTCCTGCCTCAGCCTCCCTAGAACTGAGACTATAGGCAGGCACCACCATGTCCAGCTTCCACCAACAGTGTAGAAAGAGGAGGGGTACGTTTTCCTTGTATCTTCATCAGCTTTTATTTCAAACTAATTCTATTTTCAAGAAAAAGGTTAACTCGGGAGGCTGAGGTAGGAGGAGCATTGTGAGTTCGAGGCCGGCTTGGGCTACAACGCAAGCACAAGGCCAGCCTGAGCTACACAGTGCAACCCTGCCTCAAAAAACCAGGGCCGGGAGTTTGGCTCACTGACTTAAGCGCCTGTCTGACAGGTGCGAAGTTGTGAGTTTGATCCCCAGTGCGACAAAAGAAAAAAAAGAAGAAAAACAAAAAGGTTAAAAACTATTTATTGATTATGCCATCCAAGAATATTCTGGAAAATATAAACCTATTTTGACTTTTTTCCAAGAGGATGAACAAAGAAAAGCCTTACCTACTATTTAGGTCAATAATTCCTTTCAAATTATGATTATATATGCATGATACAGAAACCTTAAGAATTAATTACAACACACCAGAACCAAAACCCAATGAAGTTTTGGAAAATAGTACCTTAAATTATTGCACTGAGCTATATGTTTCACAACCTATATGCCCATCAATCGAAGAATGGATAAAAAAGATGTGGTATTTTTATACAATGGAGTACTACTCAGCCATAAAGAAAGATAAATTTGAGACTTTTATAGGTGAATGGATCCAACTAGAGACCATACTCATAAATGAAATAAATTAAGACTTGCATGTGTAAACACCATATGGTCTCTCTGGTGTGAGAAGCTAAAAGAAATAACATCGATAAATAGATAGTTAACATAGTTATACTATTAATACTATTAATTTCTCTTAGTTCATTGAAAAGAAAGGTTTGTGCTAATATTGTTTGGACAACTGAATGTATACATCTCATACTGAGTAACTAATTTAAAGATAATAATACGCAATGTATTAACCATTTTTACACTCCTACTGTTACGAACTCTTTTCAGTTTAAGATTTATACATACACACACACACACACACACACACACACACACACACACGTACATGTTTTAGGCACTGGGAATGTAGCACAGTGGTACAGCACCTGCCCACCATGCGTGACGTCCTGAGTTTGATTCTCATCATCAAAAAAAGGGACAAGTTCCTAAGAAAGCCGTAAATCAAAAAACAGTTCTACAAAAAGAGTTAACTTACCCATATGCTCTGTTGTCAGGTAGGCTGCTATGGGCTCTTACTCCTGGGGGTATGACTCGGACTTCATTGATATAAACCACACATGGAAAACGAACCACATCTATATGGGAACTTTGCTTTAAAAAAAAAAAAAAAGG
>RJWM01016250.1:20157-33609 GCA_004363535.1 Dasyprocta punctata | reverse complement strand
TTTTTCAGTTTAAGATTTATACATACACACACACACACACACACACACACACACACATACATGTTTTAGGCACTGGGAATGTAGCACAGTGGTACAGCACCTGCCCACCATGCGTGACGTCCTGAGTTTGATTCTCATCATCAAAAAAAGGGACAAGTTCCTAAGAAAGCCGTAAATCAAAAAACAGTTTTACAAAAAGAGTTAACTTACCCATATGCTCTGTTGTCAGGTAGGCTGCTATGGGCTCTTACTCCTGGGGGTATGACTCGGACTTCATTGATATAAACCACACATGGAAAACGAACCACATCTATATGGGAACTTTGCTTTAAAAAAAAAAAAAAAGGTAGGCGACATATTGTAAGCAAAACACTGTTTCTCAAATCAAAATGTACTCATCTTTTAACTTTTTCCTTCAAAATGTCAAAAATAACCTTCCATATGGTTAAATACATTTTATTATTTACAATGTGTACATACGTATTTTTTCAAAAAACAGATGAGACAATACCCGTTAAGTCTGTCATTTACTATAACATTCTTTGCAGTGTATTTACCTCTATTGTGATGTTTTGCTTAAATCAATACAAACCAAAAACTCTTATCTGTAACCGCTGGAGCCCTTTGCCTTTCAAAATCCTGAGATTCTGAATTCTCAGAAAGGTAATACTACACGACACAAATATTGCATATTACTTAAGGCCACTACCATATAATCAAACATTAATATTTCTACAGCTATGTGTACCAACATTCACACGGAATAAAGACTGTAACTGAAAGCCGGGCATGGTGGCACACACCTGTAATTCTAGCACTCTGTGAGGCAATGCAAAGGACTGACGAGTTCAAGCCTAGCCTGAGCAACCTAGGAACTAAGCAAGATCCTGTCTTAAAATTTTAAAAAAATTAAACAATTTCACTATGCATAACTAAAATGTACCGATAAAATCTGATTTTAAGAATTAAACAGTTTAAGCCGGGCATGGTGGCGAACGCCTTTAATCCTAGCACTCGGGAGGCTGAGGTAGGAGGAGCGTTGTGAGTTCGAGGCTGGCTTGGGCTACAACGCAAGCACAAGGCCGGTCTGAGCTACACAGTGCGACCTTGCCTCAAAAAATTAGGGCTGGGAGTTTGGCTCAGCAGCTTAAACGCCTGCCTGGCAGGCGCAAGGTTGTGAGATCAAACCCTAGTGCCACAAAAAAAAAAAAAAAAAAAAAAAAAAACAGTTTAAAAAGGAGGGCTAGGATGCAGCTCAGCATAGATATCCTAGGTCCAATAACAGTATTTTCCCTCACCAAAAAAACAGTGTATTACTAGCATCGTATCAGTTCAAATCAGACTACATAGCCAAATGAATTCAGCGCAGATTTTTCTGGTATTTTTTATTTTCTGAATTATAAATAAAGAGACTTCAGATCTGTATTTAGATTAGCTTACTTTGCTAAACTTTACATACCAACTAACATCAAGAAATCAGAGAAGCCATTTAGATACTGAATAGCTGAGGTACCTTGCCTACCAAATTTTTTTTTAAAATCCACAAACAGTACAATAAAAGAAAAGGGTGATATAAGTTATACTCATATTTATCTCTATGTAACATCTGACACAATAAAAAATGCAGCACTCATAGTGAATAATAAAAAAGAATTTTCAGAAGCCGGGCGTGGTGGCGCATGCCTTTAATCCCAGCACTCGGGAGGCTGAGGTAGGCGGAGCGTTGTGAGTTTGACTCCGGCGTGGGCTACAACGCAAGCTCAAGGCCGACCTGAGCTACACAGTGCGACCCTGCCTCAAAAAACCAGGGCCAGGAGTTTGGCTCGGTGCCTTAAGTGCCTGCCCTGGCAGGCGCGAGGTTGTGAGTTCAATCCCCGGTGCCACCAAAAAAAAAAAAAAAAAAAAAGAATTTTCACATATTATTATTATTTTTGGACTATTTTGCATCAACATTTCCTAGAAGCTCTCATTTTACCTGTGATCAATATCATCCTGAGAAGAATGTGTCACATTCTTTACATCTAGAAAGGGTGACTCTCTCTTGAAACTGCAAAGAATATCAACCACATCAACAGAGCAAAAGAACACATTAGTGTTCCTGAAATGTGATGGAGAATGCGTGTAAATTTATAAGACGGTCGAGGTAGCACACATCCGTAATCCCAGCACTTGAGAGGCTGAGACACAAGGATCACTGAGAGTTTGAGGTCAGCCTGGGCTACAAAGACAGTTCAAGGCCAGCCTGAAATGCAGAGTGAAACCCTGTCTCAAAAAGACAAAAATAAAATAAAATAAATATTAGTTTATAAATTTTTCTTTTTTTTTTTTTGGTGGCACTGGGGATTGAACTCACAACCTCACGCCTGTCAGACAGGCGCTTAAGTCACTGAGCCAAACTGCCGGCCCAAAATAAATTAAATAAATAAATAGATCTGTACATTTTTTGGGTTTTTGTACATGCATTACTGGGGACTGAACCCACAACCATGCTACGTCCTGAGCACTTTCATGGCTCTGTTTTGGTTTTTGTAGTACTGATCCCTGAGCCTAGAGTCTTCACACTGACCTACATACTCAGCCCTTTTTGTAAAATTTTTTTTTTTTTTTTTTTTTGGAGACAGGGTCTCACTATATAGCCCAGTCTGGCCCTGAACTCACAGTGATCCTCCTGCCTCAGTCTCCTGAGTGCTAAGACTAGAAGCGTGCAATACCACGCGTGGCTCCTGTATTGGCTTGATCCTCTGTCACCCCCAAGGCCTCATGTAATTTGGATGGGGCTGAGTCTGGCATTTGTGATTGGCTTATTGTCTAGCGCTGGGATTGGTGATGTGAGTGCTGCACCCAGCCAGGGGCAGAGCTGACACGCAGGGTAAGGACAAGAGGAAGGTGTGCTTGCTCTCTTGTCCGCTCTCTTGCCCTCTTGCTTGCTGAGTTTGTGCGCCTTGCTGTTTGGTGGCTGCTATGAATGGCTGCACTGCCATGCCATGCTGTCTTGGAGCCAGCTGAGTACGGACAGAAACTCCTGAGAACTGTAAAAAATAAACCTTTCCTTCCCTAATTTTGGGTGTCAGGTATTTTGCCTCAGCAACGAGTAAAAAGTAACTAAGACAGCTCCCTTTTTAAATTTTAAGACAGGATCTCACTAAATTGCTAAATTTACTAAGCTGGGCTTGAACTTCCAATCCCCCTGCCTCAGACTCCTAGAATGCTAGCAACACACAAGCCTGATTCCCAGTCCTTTTTGTTTTGGTTTTTGAGACAGTCTTGGTAAGTTGCCAAGGCCATTTACCAACTTGTAACCCTCCTGCCTCAGCCTCCTGAGTAGTTGGCATTATAGATGTGCACCACCTCACCCCAATTATTTTTGCATTTTTAATATGCAGATTAAATATACAGGTATAAATATCTGAAAATAATTTCCACTGTTCAAATGTAATGTTAGGGACTACGGGTGCAGCCTAATGGTAGAACACATGCCTAGCATGCAATGAACTCTGGGTTCAAGAAATTGTAACCTCAGCACCACGAAATAAATTAATCCATTTTAAACTTTCATAGACATAAAACATGATCAATGCGGGCTGAGGATACAGCTCAGCAGGGTCATGAGTTCAATTTCCAATACCAAAAAAAAAAAACCCCCAAAAACATGATAAATGCAAAGCGAGGCTGCCTGCTAGTTGTGTTCCAATACCCATTTCTTTCTCTTCTAGAGATGTTCTGGCTGGATACAAGTCAGCTAAAGACTATTTCCCAGAAGCAGTCTTTTCTTCAGAAGTAAACACAAACATGTCCTTCCTAAACCCTGATCAATGAAATACAAAGGGAAATGCAGGCAGGTCTGGGTTCTCAGGGTGAAGGCTGAGACTTGTAGACTCTTCTTCCAATAGTCTACCTGTCTTTTCAGAACACGAATGTCAGGACAAGCTATGATAGGGCAGGCAATACAGGGTCCCTGACACTCTGCAGACGAGTCAGATTAGCCCTAAATTATTTCCATCCAGATTACTGAAAGAGAAAACCCTATATACGTAAAACTATCACTATGCAGACTCTTGTTATAGCAGCTGAACTTGTATCCTAATTACAAAGATACCTTAGGTAGTCAATAAATGTTGCAGTACATAAACAAAAGAAACATTTTGCCTCAAACTTTGGTGTTATACTCCCCCCACCTTTTTTGTTTGTTTGTTTGTGGACAAGACAGGGTCCTGCTACATATGTAGTTCAGGCTGGCCCAGAACTCACTATGTAGCCCCAACTGGCCTCGAACACGTGACAATCCTTCTGCCTTCTCCCAGCACTGGGAGTACAGGTGTGTGCCACCATTCCCAGCTTTAGACTTCCTTCTAATAACAAAGTCTTTTACTTATTCTACTTCATAGATGACTTACTGTTAAGGTTTATATGTAGGTGTCCCCCCACAGCCTCATGTGCTCACAGCCAGGGATTTTGCAAGAAGATTGAATCGCAGGGGTTCTATATAGCTAAATGTGATAGGAGGTGGGGCTTCATTGGAAGAGGCAGGTCAGTGGGGTGTGACCTAGATGTGTGTATCTCCCTTCTGGCTCCTTCTCCTCTACTTCCTGGCTACCAAGATGTGAGCTTTCCTTCACCCAGACCCTGCGACTCTGCTGACCACCATGCAAGCACAAACCTCTAAAACATGAATCAAAATAAACCGCTCCTCCTTTTAAGTTATAGCTGTCAGGTATTGTGACCCAATAACAAGAATGTAACTAAGATTTTGGTACCAGCCCATAATCTCAGCATTCAGGAGGCTGAGGCAGGAGGATCACCAAGAGTTTGAGGCCAGTCTGGCTTACTTAGTTGAGTTCAAGGCCAGCCTGAACAACATAGTGAAAACCTCTCTCAGAGAAATGTGGTTGTTGCTATGACTATATGACCACATGGTATAGAAGCCTCTAGAACTGGCTGGCAGGAGCTTGAAAAGGTTTGGAGATGTCAGCTTGGAAAAAACCTAGAAGATTCTAGTCAGAGCTCAGAAGACCAGAATGTTGACAGAAATGCAGCTGATAAGGACCAGGTTCAGGAGGTTTCAGCTGGGAACAAGGACTCCATTGGCAGCTGGACTAAAGTCCATGTGTGTTATTTTCTGGCAAAAAAAAAAAAAAAAAAAGCCGGGTGTGGTGGCGCACGCCTTTAATCCCAGCACTCGGGAGGCTGAGGTAGGCGGAGCGTTGTGGGTTCGAGGCCGGCTTGGGCTACAACGCGAGCACAAGGCCGGCCTGAGCTACATAGTGCGACCCTGTCTCAAAAAAACCTGGGCCGGGAGTTTGGCTCAGTGCCTTAAGCGCCTGCCCTGGCAGACGCAAGGCTGTGAGTTCAATCCCCGGTGCCACAAAAAAAAAAAAAAAAATTGTCTACATTTTGCTCATCCTGAACAAGACTGAGATTAAGACTGGTGAACTAATTAATCTGACAAAGGAAATGTCAAGGCAGTCCAAGGTTAGGCTGTGGGATGGGTACTAGGAGTTTATAGCCAGATCTACACTGAGAATCAAGAGCAAAAGCAGAGCTGAATGATTTTAAATTCTGTTTTGCTTGTAAAGAAGGGCCTGTAAAGTTTTGGCAGAGGAGAATCTGGTCACTAAAAATACTAGCATAAAAAGCCTTTACAACAGGACAATAGGAAAGATGCCTCACAGGCACTTCAGAAACCAGCAAGACCCCACCATCACAGGCTACAGGGCTTAAAAGTGAAAGACCCTGCTCTGAGAAGAAAGCCTCAGGGAACTCAGCTCATTCTGAGCCAGCCAGCAAAGAGTTCCCAGAGTTCAGCCATCTAGGCCTATGTAGCCACAATACAAGGGGGCCAGGCTACTGTTTACTCTAGCTGCGAACCTTGGCATCACCCATGTGGTGCTAGTTCTACAGGCATGTAGAATACAAGAAGTGTGGGGCCGGCGTGGTGGCGCACGCCTTTAATCCCAGCACTCAGGAGGCTGAGGTAGGAGGAGTGTTGCGAGTTCGACGTCAGCTTGGGCTACAATGCAAGCACAAGGCTGGCCTGAGCTACACAGTGTGACCCTACCTCAAAAAAACTAGGGCCGGGAGTCTGGCTCAGTGACTTAAGTGCCTGTCTGGCAGGTGCAAGGTTGTAAGTTCGATCCCCGGTGCCCTCCCCACACACACACAGAAAAAGCAAACAAACAAACAAACAAAAAAACAAGCAATGTGGGATCAGGAGGCTTCCACCAAGATCTCAGAAGGTCTAGGAAGCCAGGCAGTGTGTGCCTGAAAGGGGAGTGAGTGTGAAGCTCAAGGTGCACCTGCTGGGTTTTGGTCTTGTTTGATCCCATTTCTTTCTATCCCCCTGTTCCTCCCTTTTGCAACAGGAATATTTACCCTGTGCCACTGTATGTCAGAAGTGTTTAACTGTCTTTTGATTTTTACAGAAGCTCAAAGCCAAGAGCTTGCTTTGAGTTTCAGAGGAAACTCAGCACTTGGATTTTTCAGCAATGCTAGAATTGTTAGGACTTTTACAACTCTTAAGAGATGGACTAAATGCATTTTGTATAAAAAGATGCATACGAGTCCTTGGTGGGAAAAGACAAAATGTTAGGGTTTATATCTAGCCCACCACCCAAAAAAAGCCTCAAGCACTCATAGCCAGGCCCTTTTTTTTTTTTTTGTACCGGCAATTGAACTCACAACTTCACGCCTGCCAGGCAGGCGCTTACACCACTGAGCCAAATCCTCAGCCCTCCTTTTTCTTTTCTTTTTTTTTTTTTTTTTTTGCAGCACCGGGGATTGAACTCAGCCCTCCTTTTTGAGACAGGGTCTCACTATGCAGTTCAGACTGGCCTTGAACTCACTTTGTAGCCCAGGCTGGTCTCGAACTCACAACAATCCTCCTGCCTCAGCCTCCCGAGTGCTGGGATTGAAGGCGTGCGCCACCACGCCAGGCAACAGGCCCTTTTTGAACCATCGAGGCTCTATATGTAAATGTGACGGGATGGAGTCCTGCTTGAAGAGGCAGATTACTGGGGCTACGAACTCGAGGGGCATACTACATCTCCTTCTCTGGCTCCTTCTTTCTTTCTCTGCTTCCTGACTCCCAGGACAGAAGCAGCTTTCCTCTGACCAGGCCCTTTCACCCTTCCACCATGTAACTGGCCATGAAAGGACTGAAAGTTCTAAAATAAACCTCTCCACCTTTAAATTGCAGGCATCATGTATTTTGTACCAGCAAAAAGGAAAGTGACTAAGAAGTTATGAATCCTCATTAGTGTATACAAATAAAACTTAGAATAAATGTTTATCATCTTTATCCTCTACCACCCTTTCCCCTACTAATGACTGGTATTACGAGTTAGGGTATAATCACTGTGGACCTTAGCAAAAAAAAAAAAAAAAAAAAGGAAAGAAATACTTACACAGTTTTCAAACAGCCTTTCAAAACGTATCATTTATAAATAGAAGTCTCTAGGTAGTTGCTACCACTTTTGTTAAAAAATTTTTAGACAGTTATCAAATGTCTACCATGTTCCAAGGGATACTAGATTCTGAGGAAACAAATCCTGTCATTAAGGAACAGCAGCAAACTGCCAAAATACAAATGCACATTTGATGCTATAAAAACAAAGAAGGGAGCCGGGCATGGTGGTGCACGCCTTTAATCCCAGCACTTGGGAGGCTGAGGTAGGAGGAGCATTGTGAGTTCGAGGCTGCCTTGGGCTACAACGCGAGCACAAGGCCAGCCTGAGCCGCACAGTGCGACCCTGCCTCAAAAAACCAGGGCTGGGAGTTTGGCTCAGTGACTTAAGTGCCTGTCTCGAGGTTGTGAGTTCAATCCCTGGTGCCGAAAAAAAAAAAGGGGGCATTTACTTAGCTCACTTTATGAGGAAACATTTGTTAGGGGAACAAAAGGAATAACAGGGACAGTTTCCTGAAAGAAGTAGCACCTGAGCTAAGTTACAAGAAAACATCAGAAAAAAGAGCTCCATGGACAAAGGAAGAAAGCATACACAAAAGGAATACAAACAAGAACTTGGAAGATTCAAGAAATCACACTGTGACTAGAGGGCAAAACGGTGGAGAAAAGTAGGACAGAGTAGCTGAGCATAAACAACAGACCTACCAAAAAAACTGTAATTTTTCTCCCATAGCAAGACAACCCCTAATCTGTATCGCCTCCTAGGCCCTCTCTCCAAAGCCCCAGGCAGTTATATCCAGTGGCCCACAAGTTGGTAAATTTGAGGCTAGATTGGGTAACTTAGTGACTTAGACTCTGCCTCAAAAAATTTTTGAAAGGGGAATGGGGTTTGCAGATGTTCAATGCAAAGGTCCCAGGTTCAATTCCTAGTGCAAAGGTAGGGAGAAAGGAAGGGAAGAAGGGCATGAGGCAGGCAGGCTGTCAGACAAAAAAAACTACAAATATAATTGGTAATTCATTTAGCACCATTTAAGGACTTCCTTTGTGAAAATTTAGTAAGTTTATCTTCCCTGACCGATTAGAAATTCCTTTGAAAAGGACAATGAGTTTTGTTTATTTTTACTTAAGTATTACCTCTCCTAGAACTATACTTTCACCTTCAAAAGTATTTCTCATAAACAACTATTAGGAGTCAGACATGGGGGCACACAACTGTAATACCAGCACTCGGGAGGATGAGGAAGGAGGATCAACTCCAGTTCAAGGCCCGCAAGACTGTGTCTCAACAAATAAATAAATGTTAAGAAGATTGGGTGGTAGGTCAGTGGTAGAATGCTCAACTAGTATGCATAAGGACCTAGGTTCAATCCCTAGCACACCAGCCAAAAAACAAAAAAACAAAAGCAAAAAAAACCTTAGAAATGTAATAAGTAATTGTTAAACAGAGTCCCAGCTTCCTACTGGGGAATCTATCCATTTTAGTACTAGCCACATCAAAAACTAAAATTATCGGGCCAGGGATTTAGCTCAGTGGTTCAATCCCAGTACAAAAAAAAAAAAAAAAACCCTAAAATTATCTTATTCCCACCAAAAGCACTTCCACACTTTTCCATTACTATCAATAGTTCCACCAGTTCTCTAGTCTCTACAATTAGAATTCTATCATTTTAACTACACACAATCAGCTGTCATCCTATCATTCTCTATCCAAAATGTATTTTGCATATACTCCTTCCTACTTAGTACCATTGGAACACAACATGACACAGCTTTAGTTAGGAAACTGGGTGTTGGTATACCTTAATCTAGCTATGCCACTTTAGACAAGTTGCCTTTCATATGTAGTTTCTTTAACTATAAAATGAGGATAACCACCTTGCAAAACAGATGAAAGGACCAGATATCATCTATTTAAATAATCAAAGCACTGTGTCTGGCACAATTTATTCAGTAAATGCTAACAAGTATTAATTCCCATTCGGTAACTTAAACTTTCATTACTTCTCACTTTTTCTTCCTGATTTTCTGTCCTCTGTTTTCTCTGAACCACTTTAGATATTACTGACCAATTAATGCAGTTCATTAATCATATAATTTGTCTACTCAAAAATCTACCCTCTCCCAACAAAAAGTTTACACTCTACCAGACATTCAATCCTTAAGCTGGTTTTGAACTGCCTAGATGTCACTTCACACTGCTGGGTGGACACACACCAACAGACGACTTAATACACAATAAGAATATATTCCTTTCCTAACTACACCTGTGAAACACTTCCCATTCCACTGAAGATCAAGTTCACACGCCAAGCACCTTGATAAAGTCTTCCCTAATATTCTCAAGTGAAGAGTGATCTCAGCCTGGCATGGTGGTATACTCCTGTAATCTCAACACACTGACAGACAGGAAGCAGGAGGATCAAAAATTTAAACCCAGCCTGGGCAACTTAGGGATTTAGCAAGATCCTGTCTCAAAAAAATTAAAAGGGCTGGAGATTTAGCTGAGCATAAAAGCCCTAAATACAATCCTCAGTACTGAAGGGAAAATAACAGATTCCTCTCCTCTGAAATCACACAACCTTTAATACTCACAAAAGGAACTAATATCAACTGTGGTCCTAAAATGTCAGCTACTGATAGGTACTTTGGAAATAAGATGATAAACTCCAGGGAATTTCCATTGTGCCCTGCGGTACACTCATCACATTCTAATTTATATCACAAATTTTGTAATGCTAATCTATAATAAACTTTTTGAGAACAGATATTTCAATATTTCTATCTCCCATAAACCCTTATTCCTTCAAGACTCAGTTCCAAACCCTCCCTTGTCACCTCCATGAGGAGGTATTTCCTTCCTGACCATTGCATGGTCCTCAAAGTTTGTCTAAAAATGAATGAAGGAGGATGTGGGTAGTAGATGGCTGTACTCTCAGCTACTGGGGAGGCTGTGGACAGGAGATCACAAAATCAAGGCAGCCTGGAAAAATTAACAAAACCCTGTCTCAAAATAAAATTTTAAAAGAACTGAGGATGTAGCTGAGCCCCCTTAGGTTGAAATTCCCAGTATGACAAAAAAAAAAAAAATTAAATAAATGATGAATGAAAGTCAAACTTCCTAAACACAATAGGTTTATTCTTTTCTTTTCTTTTTTTTTTTGCGGCACCGGGGATCAAACTCACAGCCTCACGCCTGCCAAACAGACGCTTAAGCCACTGAGCCAAACTCCCAGCCCTAGTTTTTTGAGGCAGGGTCGCACTATGTAGCTCAGGCTGGCCTTGTGGTTGCGATGTAGCCCAAGCCGGCCTCAAACTCACAACGCTCCCCCTACCTCAGCCTCCCAAGTACTGGGATTAAAGGCATGCGCCATCACGCCTGGCTCCACAATAGGTTTATTCTGATACAGCTACTACTGCCATTGTAAATTTCCTAAAGCCTAAATGAAATTAGTCAAAGTACAGTCGTCATTAAACAGTGCCCACATGAAAAACAAGATTATAAACAAATTCCCTCTCACTAAAATATGCTAATCTAAAATTCTCCAATTTGCCACCTGTAATCCCAGCAGTCGGGAGGCTGAGGCAGGAGGATCACTGCAAGTTCGAGACCAGCTTGGGTTACAAAGTGAGCTGAAGGCCAGCCTGAACTGCATAGTGAGAACCTGTCTCAAAAAACACAAAAACACCAAAAACAAAACAAAACAAAACAACCCTCCAACTTTTGACTTTCACAGACCTATAAACCATGACATAAATTAAAAAGCCAACATTATCAACCACTACCCGTATCATCACTATTGCATAAAAGAAAGAATATTTTAAACATTTTCATTCAAATATTTATTTGTCACCTATATTTTCCTAGGTACTGTCCTGGACACTGAAGATAGCTGATAACAAAAAAGACACTATCTACCCTCAAAGAGCTTAATACCAAGACACACTCTTGCAGACTGCCTGTAATCCCAGCTACCTGGGAAGCAGAGAAAGGAGGATCACGAGTTTGAGGCCCGTCTAGGCAATTCAGCAAGCTTTGCCTCAAAAACAAGATACAGAGAAGGGCGTGGTGGTGCATGTCTGTATTCCCAGCACTCAGAAGGCTGAGGCAGGAGTATGGCTGTTTCAGACCAGTTGAGGCTACATTGTGAGTTCAAGGCCAGCCTGAACTACATAGCAAGACTCTGCCTCAAAGAGCCAAAAATAACAACTAGGGATAGAAATAGCAATGTAGAAAAACAACTAGGCCAGCACTCCCTAAATTTAATTCCTAGCACTAAGGTACCTATTCTTCGTAAAATGAAAAAGGAAATAAATAACCTTTGAAAAAAGTAACAATTCTCTACATCGGTAAATTTATTTAAGTCTGCGTTTTCTTTCTTCCGCAGTTATTGTGTAGTCTTTGTTAAAGCTCGTTTCTGGCCGACTTTCAACTAGCTACATTCGATTTAAGCACTGCAGAGCCATTCATAAGCTCAGAGGCGCTCGAGTAATCGGGTTCAGAAAGACAGCTCCACAACTGCCACCCTAGCCGCTCTCTGGACAACGTTTCTGCTTTGTGCAGACAGCTTCTACCACAATCCTCCCTGCAACTCTCTCTGCTTCCGCCTCTCCTGGTAAAGCAGATGTAAGCATCTCAATGCTCTGATATGTGAAATCCTCCCCACAAAGTATTCAAGTTACATGACAAACTGAGGACGCTACGATGCTCAACCGGAAAGCGTCACAAAGGAGAGGAGAGACGTTGCAACTTTTGGGGTTCCCGAAGGCAGCGCGAGCTGCTTAGACCTGTGCACTGCTGTCAAACGCGGGTTGCCAAGACGCCTTCCACCCCTCCTGAGGTAAACCCGAGAACCACGACCGTGCAGGAAACGGGTAAGAATAGGCACCGCCAGTCGAGCAGCCAACTCTGCACAGGCGCGGGGGGCGCGAGTGGCAGCAGGAGACGCAGGGGCCGCCGCCCTCCCCCGGCGCGGCGCTCACACCCAGGCGGGCGGCCGGCGGTGTGCTTGAGGATTCCGAGCGGCTAGCCGCAGGAGAAAAAGTCCAGGGCGCCTAACGGCTTTTTAAAGAGTCCCCGCGTCGAGAAGCGGGGCCGGGATGGCGTCGCCAAGCCTTACCTCAGCGCTCGGATGTTTAAAAGTATCTAAAAATAGAAGCTCCATCGCTGAGTCCACCGCCATGTCTACCGCGGGCGGGGGACAGGGATAGACTTCCGGGGCAGCGCTCCAGCCTCGGAGACAGTGGCCCCGGAGAAGGAGAAACGGCCGCACTTCCGGTGACCGCTGCGCTAGCGCCCCAAGCCTCAGCCTATCGCGACGCGTCTAGCGGCCGGGACTCGCTGGCTCCGCCTCCTCCAGCACGGCGGAGGGCGCCCTCTGAACGCCGGGAGACGCGGTATTGAGGAAGACGGGACTACGGTGTATGCAATGGTCCAAACCCCGTCGGTCAGCCGGGTTTCGGAGGCACACCGACTTCCTGGGGGCGCTGGGTGGAGCTGGAGTGAGGGGGAGCGGTTCAACGCTGTAGGCGCTGGGTGCATGGCCCCAGGAACTCTCCAAAAAGTAACCTTTGCAGCCCTAGAAGGAAAAAAAAAAAAAAGAAAGAGAAACAAACCTAGTGCTACAACTACTAACAGATAATTTAAAAGCAAGATTAAACAAAAGGTGAGAAAACAATACCGTAAACTAGCATTTATATAGTTCAAAAAGCCAGGCATGGTGGCATATGCCTGTAATCCCAGAACTTGGGAAGACTCTGTCTCAAACAAGTTAAAAAAAACCCCGGTGCCACCAAAAAAAAAAAAAAAAAAGTTAAAAAAAAAAACAAACTTTAGCCGGGCGTGGTGGCGCACGCGTTTAATCCCAGCACTCGGGAGGCTGAGGTAGGCGGAGCGTTGTGAGTTCGAGGCCGGCTTGGGCTACAACGCGAGTGCAAGGCCGACCTGAGCTACACAGTGCGACCCTGCCTCAAAAAACCAGGGCCGGGAGTTTGGCTCAGCGGCTTACGGGCCTGTCAGGCAGGCGCGAGGTTGTGAGCTCGATCCCCGGTGCCAC
>RJWM01016250.1:8917-20057 GCA_004363535.1 Dasyprocta punctata | reverse complement strand
TTACAGGAAATTGAACAGATAGTAGAGTCCCCATGCACTCTTCCTGTGCTGAAAGATTCCCCTGTTATTAATATCTTGCATTAACCTGGTACTTATTACAATTGAGGAACAAGGATTGATACACTGTTATTAACTAAGTCACAGTTTACATTAGGATTTACTCAGCTGTGCAGTTTTTGGAAATGCATTATGCCATGCCTTTACCATTACAGTACCACACAGAATAGTTTCACTGCTCTGAAAATCTTTTCTCAAGCAAAAATTCATCTCTCCACCCAGCCAAAGGGTCTTAGCGTTTTTGGGGTTTTTTTTTGTTTGTTTGTTTTTTGGGGAGTTTTTTTGCAGCACTGGGGATCGAACTCACAGCCTCACACCTGCCAGACAGGTGCTTAAGCCACTGAGCCAAACTCCCAGCCCTAGTTTTTTGAGGCAGGGTCGCACTATGTAGCTCAGGCCGGCCTTGCGCTCGCGTTGTAGCCCAAGTGGGCCTCGAACTCGCAACACTCCTCCTACCTCAGCCTTCCAAGTGCTGGGATTAAAGGCATGTGCCACCACACCCGGCTTCAAAGGGTTTTAACTTTTTACCGTTCCCACATTTGCCTTTTCCAGGATATCATATGATTAGAATCGTAGTACATAGCCATTTCAGGCTGGTTTCCTTCACTAGGCAGCATGTAAGTATGGTTCCTCTGCATCTTCTCGGGGCTTCATAGCTTGTTTGTTTTTATTACTGAACTGTATTCCATTATCCAGATATAGCACGATTTATTTCTGTATTCACAGAACTGGGTGTGGTGGTGCATAGTTGTCATCTATCATAAAAGTAGCTAGGAGAGTGAAGCAGGAAGATGTCTTGAACCCAGGCACTCACAGGCTGGTCCCACCTTTTGAAAGGCATTATAGCCAGGTGCGGTGGAGCATGCCTTTAATCCCAGCACTCGGGAGGCTGAGGCAGGAGGTGTTGTGAGTTTGAGACCAGCCTGGGCTACAAAGTGAGTTCAAGGCCAGCCTGAACTGCATAATGAGACCCTGTCTCAAGAAAAAATAGGGCCGGGGGTTTAGCTCAGTGGCCTAAGTGCCTGCCTGGCAGGTGCAAGGTTATGAGTTTGATCCCTGGTACCAAAAAAAAAAAAAAAAAAAAGGCATTATGTTAACTTCTACTTTGGGACAACACCTGGCTAGGATATAAGTTTTTACCCCACTAGCTAAACAAATAGGAGAACAAATGCCAGGTCATATGGTAAGACTATGTTTAGCTTTGTAAGAAACAGTCAGGCAGGTGTGGTGGTGCACACCTGTACTCCCAGCACTCAGAAGACTGAGGCAGGAGGACCCCCTTGAGTTTGAGGCCAGCCTGGACTACACAGTGAGTTCAAAGCCAGCCTGTCCTAAAAAGTGAGGCTCTGTCTCAAAGAACAAAAACAAAGCGAAACAAAACAAACAAACCAAAAAAAAAAAAAAAAAACCGCGAAAGGGCTGAGGCTGTACCTCAGTGGTACAGCACTTGTCTAGAATGTGTGAGGCCCAGGGTACATCCCCACTGTGGGGGAGGGATGCGCCACCAAGGACACAAGTCCTCCAAACTGTTTGTACCATTTTGCATTCTGCATTCTGCATTTTGCATTTTGCATTCTCACCAGAATGAGTAAGAGCTCCTGTTCTTCAACATCCCCATCAGCATCTGGTGTTGTCTGTGTTTTGGATTTGGGTCATTTTAATATGTGTGTGGTGATAACTCATTGTCTAAAGTTGCAACTCTTTAATGAGGTGATGTTTTCAACTTGGGGGGCTTTTTGGTGTTTCGGTTTTGGTTTTGGTTTTGGTTCTGTTGGTTTTTTGAGACAGGGTCTTGCTGTGTAGTTCAGGCTGGACTTGAATTTGCTGTGTAACCCAGGATGGTCTCACAGCAATCCTCCTGCCTCAGCCTCCTCAGTGCTGGAGTTACAGGTGTGTGCCACCATGCCCACATGACATGTGATGTTGAACATTGGTTCAAGTGTTTATTTGCCATGTGGGTATCTGCTTTGATAAAGGCTTTACTTTAAAAAAAAATCAAATCTCATGAGCTGTTCCCTGAATTGAAGCAAGTAGACAACTTTTATTGAATGGTGAGGTTGAATGCTTGCTGTTACACAGTGATATGAACAACATAACTAGACTACAGGAGACCTCAGGACCCACGAGCCTTACTTCTCACGATGCACAGGGCCCTCCTCCTGCCTCACACTTTCCCCTCATCCTTCCCATACCACCCAGGTGATGTTTCCATTAATACAGAGGAATCTGTCATCTCCTGCCTTGCACATGGTAACCTCTGTTTTGAATATCATTGCCTCCTTATGGCTTTCAAAGACCTACATTCTGTTGAAAGTATTCAACAGAAAAAAACTCCCCAAGGAATAAGTTTAATCAAGAAAGTAGAGATATATGTACTGAAAACTACAAAATATTACTGAAAAAATTAAAGATGATCTAAGTACAAAAATGACATTATGTGGGGCTGGGGATTTAGCTCAGCAGCACAGCACCTGCCTGGCAAGCACAAGGTGGTGAGTTTGATCCGCAGTACAAAAAAAAGAAAAAAAGGGCTGGGGATATAGGTCAGTGGTGTAAGTGCCTGCCTGACAAGCACAAGGTCCTGAGTTCAGTTCCTGATACAAAAAAAAAAAAAAAAGAAAGAAAAGGAAAAAAAAAAAAGAAAAAGAATGACATTACGTATGCGTGGATGCAAAGATGCAATGTTGATAAGATGGTGATAGCACCCTAAGTTATTTACAAACTCGCTTCAGTTCTTTTCAAAATTCCAGTGGTCTTTTTCTGCATCATCTAATTTGTCTGGAAAGTCAAAGGGCTTCAAATAGCTGGGACAATCTTAAAAACTAAAAACAGCTAGGCCTGTGGCTCAATGGCAGAGCACTGGCTTAGCAGGTATGAGGCCCTGGGTTCAATCCCAAGCCCGGGCAACAAATAAAGTAATAATAAAAGTCACAAGATGAAATACAAAAAAAAAAAAAATACAAAGAACAAATTTGGAGGACACAGATATCCTGATTTCAAAAATTAACACAAAGGGGGCTGGGGATTTAGCTCAGCAGCATAAGCGCCTGCCTGGCAAGTGCAAGGTCATGAGTTTGATTCCCAGTACCTAAAACAAAACAAAAAATTAACACAAAGATACAGTGACCAAAACTATATGGTAGCTGGTGTGGTGGCACATGCCTGTAATCCCAGCACTTCAGGAGGCTGAAGCAGGAGGACTGATGAGAATTCAAGCAGCCTGGTTTACATAGTGAGTCAAGTTCAGTCTCAACAACCAAGCGAGATCCTGTCCAAAAAAACCCAACTGTGTGATAATGGCATAAAAATAGACATAAGATAGAATCCTTATCCATGAAGGATGTTCTGAGAGACCCCAACAGATGCCTAAAACCATGAATGACAGCAAATCATTCATTCTCCTGTATGTACATATACATTTAATAACCCTTCTCATCACATCATCCTAACTCAGCTCTTCTACACTGTAACTTTTGCAATTTGATTTTTTTTTTTTTTTTGCCTGGCAGGCGAAAGGTTGTGAGTTCGATCCCCGGTGCCACAAAAAATAAAATAAATAAATAAATAAATAAAGACTTGTGATTTTTTTTTTTTTTGAGACAAGGTCTCAGTATGTAGTCCAGGCTGGCCTCAAACATGTGGCAATCCTCCTGCCTCAGCAGAGTGCTGAGATTACAGGTGTTTACCAACATGTCCAGCTACCTTTTGCAATCTGAGCTGTAATATGAAAACCAGCACAAATTTCTTTTTCCTTCTTCAGTTTCACAAATCTTTTCTCATTATAGATCTTACCAATCTCAGACAATAATTTTTTTTCTTTCCTACATCAAGAATTTGCCAGGTATGGTAGTGTAGACCTGTGACCCCAGCACTTGGGAGGCTGAGCCAGAAGGATTGCCTTGAGTTCCAGGCAATTTATGGGTTCTCTTTGCAATCCAAAGTGTCAACATCAACACTTTTGATAAGCTGAACACAAGCCCTGTGATTGAGTGGCAGCCAATCTGATAAAAAAAACAAATGGCTATTCCATGACTATTAGGCAAGTAGTTTGCACAGATAGATACGTAGGACAAAGGCATGATTTATGGCTCACGTAGGACACTGTATGATGACACAAAGTTTCATCATGTTCCTCAGGAGAACATGCAACTTAACACTTATGAATTTTTAAATGGGGAGGGGAAGCCAGGCATGGTGGCACACGCCTTTAATCCCAGCACTCGGGAGGCTGAGGTAGGCGGAGCGTTGTGAGTTTAAGGCCCAGCTTGGGCTACAACGTGAGCACTAGGCCGGCCTGAGCTACATAGTGTGACCCTGCCTCAAAAAACTAGGGCTGGGAGTTTGACACAGTGGCTTAAGCACCTATCTGTCAGGCGCGAGGTTGTGAGTTTGATCCCCGGTGCCACAAAAAAAAAAAAAAAAAAAAAAAAAGTGCCAAATTCAGGAGTGGTAGTGCAAAATAGAAAGGGCTAGGAATAATCTCAGTACTTTGGGAGGGTGAAGCAGAAGGATTACAAATTCAAGCCCATATTAGGCATTTTAGTAGACCCTGCCTTAGAAAATAAAAATGGGCTGAGGGCCAGGGGGGTTTAGCTCAGCAACACAAGAACCTGCCTGGCAAGTGCAATGTCATGAGTTCAATCCACAGTACAAAAAAAAAAAAAAAAAAGAATGAACAGGGATGTAGCTCAGTGGAAAAGCCCTTGGTTCAATCTCAGTACTGAAAAAAAACAAAAGGGGGTTGGCCGAGGAAAGCCAGGAATGGTGGTACACTCCTGTAAATCTAGCACTCTGGGAGACTGAGGCAGGAAAATCACAAGTTTGAACACAACCTGTTAAATTAAGCAATTTAGCAAGTTCCTGTCTCAAAATGCTTTTTAAAAAATAATAAAAGGGACAAGCATGATGGTGCATGCCTGTAAGCCCAGCACTCGCAAAACCAAGGCAAAAGAATCGCCATAAGTTTGAGGCCAGCCTAAGTGAATTCAAGGTCAGCCTGCAGTACAAGGTAAGACCCTGTATTGGTTGGATCCTGAGTCCCCCCAAGTACTCATGTAATTTGGACAGGGCTGAGTCTGGTGTTCGTGATTGGTTTGTTGTCTAGCGCTGGGATTGGTGATGAGAGTGCTGCACCTGCCTAGGGGTGGAGCCAACATACAGTGTAAGGAAGGAGGGTCATGTGCCCTCTCTCTTGCGGGGTTCGCGCCTTGCTGTTTTGTGGCCACCACAATTGGCGGCCCAGCCACGACATGCTGCCTTGGAGCCAACGAAGTATGGACAAAAACCTCCCAGGAACTGTAAGAAATAAACCTTTCCTTCCCTAATTTTGGGTGTCAGGTATTTTGTCTCAGCAACAAGTGAAAAGTAACCAAGACAGAACCTGTCTCAAAAACAAAACAAAACAAAAATTACAGGGATGGGAAAATAGCTCAGAGCAAAGCCCTTGGGTTCAACCCCTAGTATGGGGTGGGAGGGGGTTGGGAATGTAAGCATGTAGCTTAGTGTGAAGGTGCTACACTGAATCCCCAGTACAAGAACAAAAGACAAAAACAAAACAAATGGGCTGGGGGTTTAGCTCAGCGGCACAATGCCTGCCTAGCAAGCACAGGTCCTGAGTTTGATTCCCGACACCAAAAAATATTTTTTTTTGAAGTACTAAGACCATTCAGAAAAAAAAAAAGACCATTCAGTGAGGAAAGAATCTCCTCTTCAACAAATATTATTCACATGCAAAAGAGGTAGCACTATATGACACAAAAGTTAAAGCTCCTGCCATATACAAAAAAGTAACTCAAAATGGGCCAAGGATCTAAATATAAGAATGAAAACTATGCAACTCTGAAAATAAAACACAAGGGTATATCTTTGTCTTCTTTCTCTTGTTTGTTTGCACTGGGAAAAGAACTCAGGACCTTGCAGTTGCTAGGCAGGCGCTGCTCCACTGAGCTACACCCCGGCCAATACAGGGGTGTATCTTCAAGAACTGGGATTTGGCGATGAATTCTTGGATATGACACCAAAAGCGTGAACAGCAGATGAAAAAATAAATTGGACTCCGCCGGCATTAAAAGCTTTGTAGCAAGACTGCAAAAAAGAAAGGCCAGGAGTTTGGCTCAGTGGCTTGAGCGCCTGCTTGGCAGGTGTGAGTTTGTGAGCTTGATACCCAGTATCAACAATAATAATAATAATAATAATAATAAAAGACTGCCAAAAGACAACTATTGTGGGTCAGCCACCTCCCCCACCCCACCCCCCAGCTTGTGTTGAAATTTGACTGCTTTTGTGTCCTTGTTAGGAGATGAGACCTTTGGGAGACAGCAGGGCTTGAGGGCTCTGTTGTTAACAAGGGAAGTTCAACCTCCTTCCTCGCCTTCTCCTCTTTGACCTCCCGCCCTATTTTGATGCAACCTGAAGGCCTTTGCCAGAGCCCAGCACCTCTGCAAAGTCCCAGCCCCAGAACTACATGCCAACAAATTCTGTCCATTATAAATAGCCCACTCTCAGGGGTAGTTCTAGCAACACAAATGAACGAGGACAGTAAGCTACAGAATAGGGGGAAATGTTTGCAAACTACATAACTGATTAGGCCCTCCTCTCTAGAATATATAAAGAATTCTTAACACTTGGCAATGAAAGACAAGCCACCCAACTGAAAAGTGGCCAAAAGGAGACAAAGGGCATGGCTAGCACTGTGCTAGAGTGCTTGTCTGTACACACAAAGCCCTGGGATAGCTCCAAGGGAATAAAAAAGGCAAAGGATTTGAATAGACATTTCCCCAAAAAAGATACTTAATTTTTTTTTTTCCCCGACACTGACACCGGGGATCAAACTCACAACCTCACGCCTGCCAGACAGGTGCTTAAGCCACTGAGCCAAACTCCTAGCTCAAAAAACAAACAAACAAACACTGAACACTTTGACTCCATGAAATTGCAGCTGTTGGGCATTTTCTTACCTAAAATCTGTAGTTTCGGTCAAATGTTATGGTCCTGCTAGTGGAGGAGATGGAGAAAGTGTCAGACACACCCTCATCCTCCGAGGCAGTGGCCCAACTAAGTGAATCACAGATAAGCTTCCACTTCCCTTAAGCAAGCTCGTGTTTGACAAGAGACAGAGATATCCAACAGCAAAAGTGTGTCTGCATTTTATGGCCCTACTTTGCTCCACTCACTACAAGTCCATTTTTCCTTGAATAGCTCTAGTGCTGGCCCCTGTTGAACTTGTTAAAAATTTTAACCTCAGCAGCTAAGGTGGCACACACCAGTAATCTCAGCACTCTGAGCTGATCACTCCTACTGAGGCAGGAGGATTGAAAGTTCCAGCCCAACCTGGGCCATTTAGTGCCTTTGAAAGATCCTTTCTAAAAATAAAAAGATCTGGATACAGCTGAGGGAGAAGGTCCTGGGTTCAATCCCCAGTACTGAGGGGGGAAAAAATTCTAACTCTGTCAGGCATGATGGTGCGCACCTATAATTCCAGCTACCTGGAAGGCTGAGGCAGGAAGATCACAAATTTGACACCAACCTGGGCACTATAACAAGACCATGTCTCAAAGTTAAAAAACAAGGCCCAGGGATGCATCTGAGTGGCAGAGGCTTGGCTCACAGTTACCAGAGGGAAAAAACAAATGTAACTCACAAGTCACCTCCCTCCTGTCACTCTTGTTTAACACCTTTGAGGCCAGATCATGACGCAGGTGTCTTTCTCCTGTCCTCAGCTAAAGTGCTGTGTGCAAGAATTGACAGGAGCTGGACGTGGTGGTGCACGCCTGTAACCCCAGCGCTCTCAGGCTGAGGCAGGACCATCACAAGTCTGAGGCCAGCCTGGGCTACAGAGTGAGACTCTGACTCAAAAATAGATAAATAGAAGAAGAAAGAAAGAAAGAACAGGAATATGATGAGTTAAAAGCAAATAAGCCAGGCACGATGGTGCACGACTTTAATCCCAGCACTCGGGAGGCTGAGGTAGGAGGAGCGCTGTGAGTTCGAGGCCGGCTTGGGCTACGACACGAGCGCAAGGTCGGCCTGAGCTACACAGCGCGACCCCACCTCAAAAAACCAGGGCTGGGAGTTTGGCTCAGTGGCTTAAGCGCCTGTCTGGCAGGTGCGAGGTTGTGAATTCAATCCCCGGTGCTGCAAAAATAAATAAATAAATAAATAAATAAATAAATGCAAATAACTCAGAAAAAGTGGCCAGAACATCAGAAGAGAGGAGTTGGGTGTGCTATGATATACCTACAAGTTGATCATTCTAAATTAAGTAATCAAATCACAATAATGACCAGAAAAGAAATGGAAGCCAATGTTCCTTTATTAAACTATATATGTGTGTCAGTTGTAAAAATTAAAATAAGATAATAAAACAAATACTATAGTTCAAAAAAGCGGAAAAGCACAACTGTTTGTTCAAAAGATCTTGTATCTACCTTCCAGTTTGAACTTTGATCTTTTGGTTAAACAGTGATACAATAATATTTGTGTAAGTAATTGTCCACTAATAAATGAATTTTTAATAAAACCAAACCACTTGTGAAAGGCACGATTTAGGCAACCACTAAATTATACCACTAACGTAAATTTGTATTTCTTCATTCTTTGTTTTTCTGGATTTAAAACAAAGAATTAGCATTTTATTTTTTTTTTTATTTTAAAGAGAATAAAACCCAACAAAATAAAGCAGAATAAAGCCAACTGAAACAAAACAGTGAAAGTGGTAGAAGACTTCAAAACAGGATAATAGGAAATCAACAATGGCTACCATGATGCCTCTTGTTATCTTCAAAATTGCTGCCCATACCATCGGACATAATAAAATCAAACAAAACAGAACACTGAATAAAACAAAATAATAAAATGGAACAAAACAGTGAAAACAATATTGGATTTCAAAAACAAGAGAAGGAAATCCCCCATACTTGCTATATTACATATTGTTATCCTCTAACTAGATGCTCAGACTACCAGCTTTAGGCCTGCAAAGTCAATCAAACAATACAAGCATTTAGTTGTTTCGGTACCTCAGTTGCTATTAGCTCAGCCTCTTTGTCTGAATCAGCTGATTGCATACTGGAGGGAGAGGGGGTCTTGCCTCCAGCCCGCCCACTGGCTGGTTCACAGGAAGGGCAAATTGGCTTCTTGTTTCTCTCCCCAGGCCCCACATGGCTGCCTCTGCCTCATGGGAAGGGTGAATTGGCCAGAATTAGCAATTTGAAAACAATACTACATTTCACTTGGGATAATCTTCAAATTTGGCAAGCATATATGAACTAAACTTGCACTTATCAAAAATCACAGCTTGTACTTTATATTCTATTGCTCTACTATAAATGTTATTTTATTTATTTTGCAGCACCGGGGATCAAACTCACAGCCTCGCACTTGCTAGACAGGCACTTAAGCTGCTGAGCCAAACTCCCAGCCCTAGTCTTTTTGAGGCAGAGTTGCATTATGTAGCTCAGGCCAGCCTAGTGCTCACATTGTAGCCCAAGCCAGCCTCAAACTTACAACGCTCCACCTACCTCAGCCTCCTGAGTGCTGGGATTAAAGGCGTGCACCACCACTCCCGGCTTCCCTATTATAAATTTGAAACAAAAATATTCACATGGCCATACTCAATGGCAAGAAAGAATTAATTCAAATTCTGTTTGTCTATGCAACTACCTTGCTGTTATTATATTGAATCTACTCTAAATACAAAAATAAAAGGGCGTGGTTGCTCATGTCTGTAACTCCAGCCCTCTGGGGGACTGAAGCAGAAAGACTGTAAATTCATACCCAACCTGGGAAACCTAGCAACTTAGTGAGACCCTATCTTTTTTTTTTTTTTTTTTTCTTTTCGGCACTGGGGATTGAACTTACAACCTCACACCTGCCAGGGCAAGTGCTTAAGCCATTGAGCCAAACTCCCAGCCCTGGTTTTTTTTGAGGCAGGGTCACACTATGTAGCTCAGGCCGCCTTACGCTTGCGTTGTAGCCCAAACCAGCCTTGAACTCACAATACTCCTTCTACCTCAGCCTCCTGAGTGCTGGGATTAAAGGCATGAGCCACCACGCCTGGCTGAGACCCTGTTTTAAAATAACAGTTAAAAGGTGCTGGGATCTAGATCAGGGCAAAAGCTCTGGGTTCAATTCCCAGTACTGCTAAATAAACAAATAACAAGGAATGTGACGTGCCAGGGCTAGAGAGCTGAATTGTGCCCAAAGTGAGCTTGAACAGTTCTGAGCCTTTGTGAATTTACTCTTGAAGAAATGGCAGGTGTGAGGTTGTGAGTTTGATCTCTGGTACCAAAAAAAAAGAAAAAAAAAAAAAAAAAAAAAAAAAAAAAAAAAAAGAGTATGTAGTTCACTTCTCCCAATGAGTTTCCCTTCAGAACCAGGCTAGGGCTGGGCATGTGGCTGTGTGAAGGAGAACTTTTCTAGGATGACCAAGGCCCTGGGTCTGCTCTACAGTACAATTTTTTAAAAAGCTTGTTAAAGAATAAGTAATAAAAGATGTGTCAACTTGACGTCATTAATCTTTCACCAATAAACAGGTTTTTTTTTTTTTTTTTAGCTTTGATCTTAGGTAAAAGACCCAGACGCATTAGCAATTCTTTACAACCTAGAGCAATGAAAAATTTTTTTTCAGAGGATGTTATTGTTTACACTGTTTAAAACAGAAATCAAACTGGGCCCAGTGGCAGACTCCTATAATCCCAGCACTCAGGAGACTGAGACAGGCGGATCACTGTGAGCTGGAGGCCATCCCGGACTGCATAAGAAGCAGGGGACTCCACGGGATCCCGACCAAAGCCGCTTACACACAGCATAGTAGAAAGAACAGGTTTATTGTCAGGCATCCCTGGGGGACTAATGCCCACCCAAGAGCGGAGAATAGGGTCTTGGGCCTTACTCTACTTTTGTTTCGTTCTTATTCTACAGAGCAACCTCGTACTGGCGAGATGCGGTCAGGCGTGGCCTCGGAGACAGAACCCTGGGAACGGGAGGTCCGAGAGTTTTGGCAGAACTTTCTGAGCCTGCTCCACTCGGCTGGCAATCAGCTTAGGGAACCAGCAGTCTCTTCAGGGAGTTTAGCTGCATTGAT